>JAXIVJ010005845.1:0-71156 GCA_036785665.1 Chirona hameri
TGGGTCTGGTGACCTGACCTGAGATGACCCGAGGTCAATTTTTCTTCTTCTCAAAGTGTGCGCAATTGATTCCTAACAGGTGTGTCAAAACTCCGCGGCGCTGCGCGCCGCCTTTTTTTGCTATCTGAGAAAAACCTGAGCGGGGGGGGGGGGGGGGCGGAAATCAGCCCCCTCCCCCCTCCTGCAGTGCGTGGGTTAATTATCACGGCAAGAGACCCACGATTCATGGTAATCTCGTGATCTTCAATCCCGATCATAGGAATTTACCTTCCGTTTCTGTGTGCAATGATTGCTTCCCGTGTGTGCACGCTGTTTCGGTGCTGCTGATTCTGATATCACATGGTCTCTGCCCCGCTGTCCTGGCGTTTTCCTGTTTAATTACGCCATTATAGCTTACGCTCTGCTAAATACACCTGCTCGGAGTGGAACTGAAGCCGTCATGGCCCGTGGGCAGCAGCAGTTACTCCTTCCTTGCGACCTTGGTGTGGCCGGACGGTCAGAACGTCCCGTCAAACGGACTCCGGCCCGGGGTGGAACGGGCAGCTGATGGCCCGATCCACAGACCACAGACCTACCCGACTGGCCGGGGCATACCCGACTGGCCGGGCATAGTTCAACGCTTCTTGACTCGGTGTACACTGTGCAATGTCGAGGACCATTGGGTTGTGGATCCATAGTCGTGGGCGGTTGGCAATAAGCAAAGGACCAATATTTTGCTTCGGTTCGAGTGGAACGTGAACTGGCAAAGAAGCCACCCTGAAACCCGAAATTAAGTGGAGCATACATTGACAGAGGCACCCCGAGGGAACACTGAACATTTGTCAGTGTGACCTTGGGGTACGGCCGACATTCACAGAGTAATAACTGAAGCGTCTGCAAGGACATTCTGCATTGAGTTAGGACCTCCCTGCCTCGGCCTTTGCTTTCATTGCAGTCACTAGAATCCACTCGGCCAAAACGTTCTGGGTTAAATATATTAAACCACGTGTTTGGAATATATGTGAAAGGAGGTACGAGTATAGTGTATACCAATAACCATCTATACGAACTGGACCACTGACAACCAAAAGCCGCCTTATGCGTCTATGAACTGGAAACCAAAAGTCGCCTTATGCGTCTATGAACTGGAAACCATAAGCCGCCTTATGCGTCTATGAACTGGAAACCAAAAGCCCGCCCTATGCGTCTATGAACAGGAAACCAAAAGCGCCTTATGCGTCTATGAACTGGAAACCAAAAGCTTCCTTGTGCGTCTATGAACAGGAAACCAAAAGCCGCCTTATGCGTCTATGAACTGGAAACCAAAAGCCGCCTTATGCGTCTATGAACTGAAACCAAAAGCCGCCTTATGCGTCTATGAACTGGAAACCAACCTTATGCGTCTATGAACTGGAAACCAAAATCCGCCTTATGCGTCGCAGCTTACGCCTCAGACGAGTACTCGCTGTGCTCTATGCTTAACCCGCGCCCCGCTGGGGGGGGGGGGGGGGATCTGCCCCCCCCCCCTTCCCGGATTTGTTTTCAATAACTTGAAAACTATGATAGATATCGACATGAAACTTTCAGTAGTACCTTATGCTACATCAATTTATACGTCTTCTCAACAAATTCCAGTGCAATTGATGTAATACTTTGGGAGATAATGACGTTTTAATGTCATGCCATTTTTGGTGGAAAAACTATAAAATGTTGAAAAGTCGTAGAAATCGATGCAAACATAAAACGTCAAAAGAAAAGAAATGACATTCCTCTTCCAAATAGCTATCTCGGATTCCAATATTTGGGTTTTTTGAACCCCCCCCCATGTCAAATAAAAGCTGATTTGTTAGGAGAATTTCCACAAAAATATTTTTTTTGAAGATATTACAAAAACTTAAGAAATACTAGATCACCAAGTATGGACGGTACCCAAACCAAATTTCAAAGCAATATCTTTATTTTGACTGACTTATGGCTCCCTAAGTATACGTAACTCATGAAGTTATTCTTTGAAGTTACGTTTTTTGGCTTTTAGTGACCAGATACAGACAAATAAATGCCACCGCTGTATTTCTGAGACAACGCTGGTCTAGAAACATGCCTTTGTTATTTATATTAATCCATTTCAAATGTTTCCCTTATCGTGACCTGACTTTGATCCATTATATGGGTCAGGTTGTGAAAATAGCTGCTACTATCGAATTATACGTGTAAAATAACCCATACAACATGTGTCGCATGGATTTCGTAGACCTGTAACCTTTTGTGACCTGACCTTGACCTTGACCTTTGCTTACAATTTCACTTTTGCTTATACGAGAGATGGATTTTATCTTTAAGAGCACTTTGTGCGATAATAGTAGCAATCTAAGGCTTTGGATGGGAAAGAATGGCCAAAAATCAAATACCTCAATTTGACATTTTACCTGACCTAACATGTGACCTTATTTGGTAACTTTCGCGTATGCTTTAGATGCGTCTCATTGAGAGGCTTTCGATTTCCGCTTGCGTGTCTCGCTGCGGTTATTGGTTCGGAAGATAACGAGGGGTAGAATCTCCTCCCCCAGTGGGGTTGCGTTCGGCTGGAGACCCCAGCGGGGGCGCGGGTTAAGGTATGACGCGATTCCGTGGTGACGCGTTACATACTTTTCTATGTGTCCCAATTGCCATAAAATGGAAATAACCGCAACTTTGCGATTTAATTAACTTGATTGAAACGCTTAACAAAATGCAAACTGTATTGGGAACGCAACATGCCTAGTGCCACCTGTCGCCAAGACTGATGAAAAGCCAGGACATTGGCATCGTTTGCAGCAGTGTATGACCAGTCTGGAAAGTCACGTGCCGCACACTACACACACCGTTCCCAGAAGACCTGGCCGTGTACCGTCACCGATTGATACAGGCGACTTGGTCCGGTCCGGATCGTGCCCTGAAGCTCCGGGACCGTGACCTGTGTCTGAAAGTGTAGCTCCCCTGCAAAGAGTCGCCCACGTCCGTACATACCTACGCAACACACCAAATATGGCACACTGCTGATTGAAATGACTTTCCCGTGCCCCATTTGGCCGCTGGACAGACAGGTTACTGTTGCCTCAGACTCGGCGTCTCAGCGTACGAGCGCCGAGGTCTGAAATCTATGCTGAGTGCATGTGTATTGTGTACTAATGTTGGCAATTTTACGTTTGTATTTTTGCCAATCATCCCCGCTTAGATTACTATCCGCAAATGCCAATGTTGATTGATTTTTAACAAGAGGTCGCTTGCTTCATTTACTGTCCAAATGATTCCTTTTGTGCAATTATCATGTACGTTTGTGGAGTACAAATAATTGCGGCACCAAACTCCGTCCAAATGGTAACCCCCTCTCACGTCTACCGACATTGCCTAATGCAGGATTTCAACTAGTCAAGTGTTGTGGTGCGCCACGGTTATAATTAGGTGGAAAGTCATTCCTTAAAACCACTTGATTCCCTTAGTTAGCAGAAACTTAAAGGTTAAGGCAACTATCACTACTCATACCCAACTGGTGTAGGACAGCTCCAAACAGCCACAATCCTAACAGAGTGAACCCACAAATGTTTGACCTTTTGGTTAGCCTGCCTATCTTTGTGCAAGACACACATATGCATTGGTACTCGACTGTGGTTGCAACTACGAAAACATGCCTTTGTTTACGCTTAGTGCATCAATAATAACTACCTTTGTGTCATGGAACGTGACCCTTGACATGGCCCCTCGAAGCACGCCACTCTGTTGACTCAATCGTACCTCAGCCTGATTACTCGAGACTCAGCCTTTGCACAAGTTCGAGTTTCTCTGTCTCCGATTACTCGGCACCAATAACGGCTTCTTTTTACTGTAGAATGATGCGTGGAATAAATCTGATAAGGCCAGGCTATGGTGATGGACCTTCGATTTTCTGGAATGATCCATAGCAGAAACATATTGTCTATCAGCAACAAAATGAAATATTCATCAGAGAAGAAAAAACACAATACACGTGACATATTGTATTAAGAACTAGCAAGGCTCTTCCAAGGAGATTTAAACCAACTATATCCTACGCAGGTATGTGATGTATTACCGCACGTATGAAGTGAGCTAGTGCGCACCTGAGTGGCACGTGCTGACCCGTGTTGCTCCGACAGGTTACACAGATGCCAAGGGCCCAGTTTGTGCCCCGAGTGAACGAGTTCTACTTCCTGGCGGACCCTGAGGATCTCTGCTGGACCCACTTCCCTTCGACGAGAACGAGAAAGACTACGACAGGTGGGCTGTGGGCTGTGGGCTGTGGGCTGTGGGCTGTGGGCTGTGGG
Source organism: Chirona hameri (assembly GCA_036785665.1). NCBI lineage: Eukaryota > Metazoa > Arthropoda > Thecostraca > Balanomorpha > Balanidae > Chirona > Chirona hameri. The sequence goes on from JAXIVJ010005845.1 coordinate 4,299, forward strand.
ATGTGAGATGTGGGCTGTTGGCTGTGGGCTGTGGGTTGTGGGTTGTGGGATGTGGGATGTGGGATGTGGGATGTGGGCTGTGGGCTGTGGGCTGTGGGCTGTGGGCTGTGGGCTGTGGGTTGTGGGCTGTGGGCTGTGGGTTGTGGCTGTGGGTTGTGGGATGTGGGATGTGGGCTGTGGGCTGTGTGCTGTGGGCTGTGGGCTGTGGGCTGAGAGACATGGGTTGCGGGCTGTGGGCTGTGGGCTGTGGGCTGTGGGCTGTGGGTTGTGGGCTGTGGGCTGTGGGCTGCGGGTTGTGGGCTGTGGGCTGCGGGTTGTGGGCTGTGGGCTGTGTGCTATGGGCTGTGGGCTGGTGATTTTCGACTGCTACCTGTAAGCTGTGGCATGCGAGTTTCGGGCGGTGGGAAATTCAGAGTGGATGTAGAAAAGTGAGAAGTGTAGTCTTTAGCCCGCTGAATCAACAAGGCAGATAACTGATGACATTATACGAGCATATAAGCATGTGTGTCACATGATACCGACTGACAACCACGGTTATCTAGCCTGCAACTTATAACCACGGTTATCTGTAGCTGAAAATCACAGCGGCGAGCTTGATGGACGCGCCGAATAGCTTTGCTCCCGGAGCTGGCTCAGCAAGCTACCTCGGCTATGTTGGGAACGAGTGGATCGCAATCACCGACCAACAGAACCTGGGCCGATTCGGGTCGCAAACTAATGTGCTTACTGCCGCGGCAGCCGCCGTCGAAAGGTCAAGGACGCTGCTCGGACATGATTAACAATGTTGATCAATATACTGATTGCTATTGCTCATCACTAATGCATGCCTTAACTTTAAGGGGTATTTGATAACAACATTCATTTTCATTTCTATAGAAGTGCGGAAAGGCTCATATTGCTAATGGGTGATGCAGGACATAGTTCTCGAGTAGCTTCCATAGATATCTCGCCACAGTGTTATCCTTTTCCTATCATATCTTACGCCATCTAATACGAGACTCGGATATACATTTTCACACAGCGGTACTGCCGCGCCGTTGTGAAGCTGTGACGTCATAACTGATGACGTCACGACCGTGTTATGTTGTGATGTCATCAGTTGACATCACAACTCCGGTCTCTGAGTCAGAAGGTGCTCCTCTGAGTCAGAAGGTGCTCCTCTGACGCAGAAGGTGCTCCTCTGAGTCAGAAGGTGCTCATCTGAGTCAGCAGGTGCTCTACTGAGTCAGAAGGTGCTCCACTGAGTCAGAAGGTGCTCCTCTGAGTCAGAAGGTGCTCCTCTGAGTCAGAAGGTGCTCCTCTGAGTCAGAAGGTGCTCCTCTGACGCAGAAGGTGCTCCTCTGAGTCAGAAGGTGCTCATCTGAGTCAGCAGGTGCTCTACTGAGTCAGAAGGTGCTCCACTGAGTCAGAAGGTGCTCCTCTGAGTCAGAAGGTGCTCCTCTGACGCAGAAGGTGCTCCTCTGAGTCAGAAGGTGCTCATCTGAGTCAGCAGGTGCTCCACTGAGTCAGAAGGTGCTCCTCTGAGTCAGAAGGTGCTCCTCTGAGTCAGAAGGTGCTCCTCTGAGTTAGAAGGTGCTCCTCTGAGTCAGCAGGTGCTCCTCTGAGTCAGAAGGTACTCCTCTGACGCAGCACAGCTGTATCGTCCGTTAAGCACCCCAGTTGCGTGCATACCCGGTACTCAGGAGTTCTGAGACGGGATGAGGTGTGATACCCGGAACTCAGGAGTTCTGAGACAGGATGAGTTGTGAGCCGTACAACTCACGGTCAGTAGAGGCGGAAGCGGCTCCCCTGCTCCGTAAAACGTTCCGAGGCCGTGATTGTGAATGCGGAATTGCGCGGAGTAATAGTCTCAAGGCTGTGGTGGGGGTTGGCGGTTTTCATGAATCACTCACAACCCGCAACCGGCACGCACTGGACCAGAAAGCTGGTCAGACTCGCCCAGATACGCCCACGGGCTTCACACGTGATGGAAATTAATATGGGAACCGATTGACGATAATTGGGATTATTGTCGATAATCAATCTTCATTAATGTCATTTGATACACGAATTGCGAATGGTGAGTTATTTTTGCACGGTGTGAGAGTTTTCGTTAAAGGGAATGTTTCATCTTTCTGGAAGTTGTCAAATATACGCTGGTTGTAGTCGAAAATATGCAGTAAGTGCTGCTTCAAACGATGGTGAGATTTTTTTTTCTCTCTCTCGAAAAAATCGCTTAACTTTATACAAATTAAGTTTTTAAATTTGGTATGATGACGTCATTGTTGAGCTATAGAGAGCTATAGAGAAAATTTTTACGCTATTATGATATGGCACAATCGTTTCAGACAATTCTGGCGACTTAAATACAAACATTGTGGAACTGTGTCTTCTCTCGCACAGAACACAATGACGAGTGCGAGGCATTGCGATATCTCAATATTTAATAAAAAAATTAAGCAATCCATAACTGAGACTTCAAACAACGCGAACAACTTCAACTTCGACCGCAACCTATCGCGTTGGCCGTTGTTTACATCGTACTCGGTAATCCAGCCAAGGTTCGAGCAATACAGGTCGTCTGACTTCCAGGACCAACAATCTTGAAGTGGCTGTCAGCTAATCAGCGGCGACATTAGCCTAGACTCCATTTTGCAAATTATCAATTAAATTGCTCACAAACGGAGAAGTTTGGTGGACAATGACCTGAATAATTTACACATTTTAATAACGGTCAAAGATAATGGCAATCTCAGTTCAAAACCAATACAAAGGTGAAACATTCCCTTTAAAGGGAAACCTTTAAAGGGTTCACCTTTAACATGGTTTTTTTAACTGAGATAGCAGATTTGTGGAGCATATCGAAAAATGAGTTGTGTGAAAAAAATAAGCTCCCTACGTTAACCCTATTCCCTGCGGGCGGCCAAAATTATGTTAACCTGCGGGAGGGAGGGGGCAGATTCTGCCCCCCCCGAGATCTCGAGAACCGCTCGGTAGATTTCGATGGGAAAACGCCATTCGATGTGTCATGACATGATTCTTTTAGGGGCCCGAAATTTATTTTTTCTTCAAAAATTGGGGTCCGGGGGCAAAAATACGAAACTTTGGGTGTTTTTTGAAAGGTCATTGCGGCCATGTGGTTCGACCGATGTTCATGCTCCAAATATTTTTGAACTTCAAATGTACTGGTCTTCAATATATTAAAAGATAAATACCAAAATCAAAAATCATAGGCATATTCAGGGGATGTAAAATGGAGGCATTTTCTGATAACAAATGTGTGCTGTTCGTGATTGTTTGGGACGACATGAACGTCATATGTGGGCATTACTTGCTGGAATTCGTTAAATTTAATATATTTTGCATTGGCGGATCCAGGAAAGCAACGGAGGGGGGGGGGGGGGGGGGGGGGTCACCATGCGAGTAACGCTTTTATCATCTTACTAATTTGAAGTTGGACCTAATTTGAGGAAGGGTATCGCCTCCCATTTTATTGTTGTACCTGAGTGCGCCTCTGCCAACAAACTTGTATAATCCCAGTATGTATGATGCATATTGCATTGCAAATTTTTATGACGCATTTATTGCACCGCAAACTACGAAGGAAGTATGCGCCACACAACCGCATTCGTAACACCCTCCCCAAAACAGGAGCTTGGCACCGCCTCTGCTGGCCCGATTTTGTCAAAATTTTGACACAACATGGGCCATTCAAAGTTGGGAAAATTCACAACGTTTCAAGACGCTAGGCCTAACGGTTTAGAAGCGGCAAGTGAAAAACCACCGGGGGGGGGGGGGGCAGAATCTGCACCCCGCAGGGAATAGGGTTAGTAATTTCGACACAGGACTAGTGGGCCTTTTAGAATAAACAGTTTAATTTCCCCGAAACTTGTTTCGGGTCCTCACAACGGTTGTTTACGTTACAAAGCAGCCCGCGTATATATGCCTAAAGTCCGTCGTTATTGTGTGCAATAGTTTCCATATCCAAGCTAACATATGCATGACGTCATAATTGTCATGAAGTTTGTTATGACCATGAAGGAGAAAAGAGAAACATGCCCATTTTTCGACGGATATCCATCTATCGTCCAAACAAATGTCATATTCGTTTTTTTTTGCAGCTCAAAGGACCCCGTATAGCCAAATTTCAAGACTTTTCAAGGTGACTATTCCCTTTAACCCTATTTGTAACAGGCTCCTGGCCACCCCTATTTGTAACAAGGGGGGGGGGGGGGTGGATTCCACCCCCGGAGATCTCGAGATCTACCCGTCTGATTTTCCAAAAATACAACGGTGTTTGATTCCCCTCAACACGATCTACATTTCTAAAACATAAACAAATCCGAAATTTTTGATAGGGGGCAACAGGGGGGCAAAAACTACAAATGTTAGAGGTATGTGTGATACAACACAGCTGTCATGTTTATCAACCGATTTTAACGCAACCGATGGGGATCGATAGATTGTATTGGAAATGTATATATGGCGGTGGCTCTTGAAAATGCAAAGATCATAGGCGTGTGCAGGTCACTCAATATGGGGGTGAAGAAAATCCGTAATAAAACCATTTTTTATGTTTGTTTTTTTAGTAATGAAATTGTGTGTTATTGTGACATTAGACAAAACATATATAAAACTCTTTTTTTTGCCATAGGCGGTACCAGGTTAGTGAAAAAGGGAGGTAAAATATGAAAAAATATTAACCGCAGGCAATTTGCTACCCAGCACTATACATACGTTACTGATTGTAGATAGTTCCTTGTTGCATGTTATACTTCTTCATAGGCGTATCCAGGATCAAACTGGGGAGGCGCAAGACCTTTTAATAGGTATAATATCCGCTATTATGATACTAACTAGTCAACAGTGACTATTTCAATTACAACTTCAATTCACATTCCGTACCCCCTTTTTACCCTTCCTGAACTCGCTTATTATCTTATAATCGCTTCTTAGAGTACCCTGTGGTGCATGTTTCATCCGAAAACTGCAGTATGTTATGTCATTGTAGGCCCATGCATCTTAGTTTCCTTGCAATAATATGACCCCCTTTCTTCCATTCCTGAGCGTGCCTCTGCAAAAAATGACGTCATTCCCTTTCCTGTCCTCATATGTGCATATATAATTATAAAATAGCCGTCTATTACGTCGTAATCGCTGGAATATCGTCATCACCATGCCAGTCACCCCCTTTGCATGTACCTGAACACGCCCCTGCAACTCTATATGTAATAAATTATACAAATAATGGAAGGAGAATCTATCTTATACATCTTGATAGCTATACATACCCCTTACATCGCTCTATTGGCTTCACGCCAAGCATTGAATACTTCCTAGAAACCTCTCCTTTTCAAGCCCCTGAAACCGCCTCTGCCATGACATTTTTATGATATTTCATCAACATCAACTAACTAAATTTGCACTTGCTTCAATCACCGTAAACCAATGCAACTCCTTTATACTTGAGGCAGTTAGGAAGAAACCATGAAGATCGCATGTCCGTATTATCGCCAAATGTCGCCGCTCCCTAAAACGTGCCCTGCAATCCTCCCTAAAACGTGCCCTGCAACCGCCTCTGTTCAGGTTGAGAACTCAAAATTTTGACACTGAATGTGAAAATCGATTTGGGGAAAATTCCCAAAATGTCGTGGACCTGCTCCCAGCCGTTCTGGAGATATCTGCGAAAAACACGAGGGGGGACTCCGCCCCCCCCTCCCTGTTACAAATAGGGTTAAAGGGACTGTCCCGCCTTCCCAAAAGTTGTAAAATGTACGCCGCTTGTGGTGCACAATATGAAGTAATTGCTGCTGAACACGATTATGACATTTGTTTCTCGCAAACAGTGCTCAATTTCATAAAAAGTTAAGTTTTAATATTTGGGTTGATGACGTCATATTGAGCTCTAGAGACCTACACAGAAATCCTTTACGCTGCCAAAAGATGGGCACAATTATTTCGAGACAATTCTGGCGCTTGGAATACAAAACAAACCAACTACCAAACCATTGAAACGTAGCAAATATCTTCAAGGTTCACCTTAAAACAAGTCGGCTATCATTCCCAGATGGGTAAAGAGAGACGACGCTGTCGGTTTAGAGGCCCCATTCAAATACACATGGGCCTTATTTTTTACAGATGTCAAAATCAAACTCGAATATCTTTTTGATTAGATGATTGTGGTTGTTTTAACTGCTACCATACTTAATTTCAATGCCAAGCCATCAAAATGGCTATCTCAACTCAAATATAATGTTAAGATGGGATAGTCCCTTTAAGCGTCCTTTAAAGCCTCAGCAATTCAAGATATCCCTTTTGGAATGATTCCAACGCCATGGTTATAAAATGCATGCAATTTGAGATACTATATATGATAAAGTAATCACGTAACCGCAAAGTAATCTTTTAACCACGTCAAAGTATAGCATTACAAATAGATATAGGGACAAAGACAGAGCAAGCATTCGGTGTAACGTCATTATCAAGTTCTTGATAATGGTGTAACGGGAATCAAATCCAATATCAAGAACTTGATAATGGTGTAACGCCGAAAACTTGTCTGTCCTTTGGCCCCGTATTTTTCGAAATATATATATATATATATATATATATATATATATATATATATATATATATATATATATATATATATATATATATATATATATATATATATATATATATATATATATATCGACGTGAAACTTTAAGTACCTAATGCTGCATCAATTCTACGCCTGTGACAAAATTTCAATGAAATTGGTATTGTGTATTGTGGGAGATAATGACGTTTTGGGGACGTCATGTCATTTTTCGTGTAAAAACAATACATGTTTGACAAATCGTAGAAAATCGAGTGTTGAAGCAAATTGCCCAAAACTGAAAAGCAAGAAAATGACAGTCTACTCAAAATAGCTATCTCATATTTTCGACATTTTGAGATTCCCCCCTTCCCCCTCCCCCCAAAACAAACTGTTTTTTTTCGGAGAGAGAGAAAACAAATCCGCAAAAGCAACATTTTCAACGATATCTATAAAAAAACTGAATATATATTGCAGAACCAAGTATGGGCGATATCCAAACCAAATTTCAAAGCAATATTGTATTTTTAACCGAGCTATGTCTCCCTAAGTATAATTAACTCATGACGTCATTTTTTAAGTTGCATTTTTGGGGCTTTTAGTGACCACATACAGACAAATGAATGCCACCACTGTATTTCTGAGACAAAACTTGTCTAGAAACATGCCTTTTTATTTAGATTAATTTATTTAAAATGTTTTCCTTATGTGACCTGACCTTGACCTGAGGCAAGGGCGTAGGTAAGGGGGGCAAGTTTGGCCATGACCTTGCCCCCCTCCCCTCCCCCTCCAGACCTGACCTTGACCTTGACTTACAATTTGACTTTCGCGTATGTGTGAAATTAATTATACCTTTGAGAGCACTTTGTGCGAGAATAGTCGCAATATGGCTTTGGCTTGGAAAGTAGGTATATATATAAAGTATATATACATATATAAATACATAAGATAATATATAAAGTATGTAATATGGCTTTTGAAAGTGTGGCTTTGGATGGAAAGTATGGCCCATTAACTCAAATACCTCGATTGTGACCCTTGACTTGGCTATGACCTGACATGTGACCTTATTTTGATAATTTCGCGTATGCTTTAGATGCGTCTCATTGAGAGCTTTTGATTGCACTGCCTTGCGCCTCTCGCTGCAGTTATTGGATCGGAAGATCACGAGGGGGTGTTCGGCTGAATACCCATTGGGGGGGGGGGGGGGGGCGGGATAATTAGGACAAAATCCCCCCGGTCAACGACTGTTTTGCGCTGAGGACCCGACGCCAACCCCCCCCCCCCCCCCCCCCCCCCCACACACACACACTTATTTTGTTTTGTATCACGCTGACGACCCGACGTCATCCTCCTCCCCGCTCAATGACTCTTCGCAATGACAACCCGACGCTACCTCCCCCCGGTCAACAACTTTTCGCAGATGAAGCCGAGTAATTCCCCCCCCCCAAAAAAAAATAAACTCGGACCCTATATCCTACAGTGTTGCTACCCCCCCCCCCCCCCCTCCCCCGTCAACAACTTTTGCTTTTGCTTGCGACTGTGACTGCGTCCCCCAGTAAAAAAAAAATCCGTGGCGACGCCCCTGCCTTTCAAGGATCACATGACAGAATCAATAGACGAAGGCGACTTCTTTCAGAGGCCACTGAATACCACCTCCGATCCATCGAATAGTGTGCTCCTCTGACGGCCTTGTGCCCGTCTTCCCATGCATACTGATATACGGCATTACATAGTATCCACAGACCTAATGTTTTGCCGTGGGGACATTTCTAACCCTAATCTGACCCCTAACTGACACGGCTTTTCATCGCCACAACTCGCGCTGTCACAGCTGTGCTGTGAGTTGTGACACCAGCGATGAGTGCCCTGGTATCGACCTGACCCAGGGTCCGTTTATGTCGCCATTCCTTCAGTCCCCGAATCTAGGTAATCAGGTCACGGAATTTAACATACAAAATGCAGGACACCTTGATTTTTAAAAATAGAAAATGTAATCATTTTGTAATGTTAAACATGTTCCGCTGTTGTACCACGGGTGATATCCGTTGATGTTAGGTTGGAGTAATTATATCTTTTGATTAGAGAATCTACGGTAATGAATCCTTCGATCCAGAAACATACGAAGTCATTTACGTGGTGACCTGGCCAAGCGGTAAATCGTGTCGACGACGATGCTTCAACACGGTATGATGGACATGACAGTCGGTTTTAAACCTTGCTGGCACTTCTGAACGTTTTATGTGGGACCATTTGCCCTGAAACAAACATAACAAGGAACGCCAGAAAATGAATGGCGTCACACGTTAAAGGGAAATGTTCACCCTTTGATCTACTTTTCTGCATTATCCTATGCATCGTGTAATGGCATCAAATTGATCGAGTCTCAATTTAACAAATGCAATCACGTTTTATTTTTCGAAAGTAATTGTTTGGAAAATTTAACAAACAAGTACATATACTTCTTTCTGAGTTTATGATTGGTGTTTTCCCTTCACTATTTGGAAGCGCGACATATCTGGCGCTTTTCTTTCTTTTGATAACGTCTCTGATTGGTCCCTGAAACAAATCACCGTCACTAAATAGGTCGCCGTTGCGTGCCCAAGTGAACTTCCGATTTCATTGCCAGTTTTGTCATTGTTTGTTGATTTTTTTTTTATTTCTACATGATTCTTTTTCAAGATATCTAAAGCATAGTGTTGTATACAGCCAGAGACAAAACTATACAAAACGCCTAGAGTTGAAAACAAATGAACCAATTTGTAAAAAATGAGGGTCGCAACCACTAACTAGGCCGTTGTAGCGTGCCCAAGTTAACTGCTAATTTGGTTACCTTATTATTCAATGTTTGTTGATGGTTAAGGATACTAGTAAGGCATGTATGGCATGAAGCAGACGGACCGAGTTATTGCATTTGTGTCCGGCAACTGATAAACATTGTTGTTTGCTGCTATAGTAAAGGATTACTTACCTGCATCTTGCTGTGGCTCTTAGTGAACAACACAGTTACGGCCATTGACATAATATACTGTAATGGACGAGCGCCAGAAAAAAAAATTGTTATTGGACGAGCCGAAGGCGAGTTCAATAAGAAATATTTCAGGCGAGAGTCCATTAAATACTTTATCATACAACTGTTCGCCCGATCCAATAATCCAATAATTAATGACCAAATATGCTATGATCCAATAACAAAAGTGTTATTGGATCCTGCAGAGTCTAATATCACTGCCAGTGTTTTTTTCCCATTGGCTTCAGCATTACGATCCATAAACACATGCATTTATTGGTAAAATATGTGTAACACGCGCTGACTAGGAAACGGTCTCTCAGTTGCATAAGTATATTTTATTTCTGATTCTCACAAGATCGTTGCGGTGTTGAATTCGAAGTCAACGCACGTGCTTATCCCAGCCGGCATTTATTTTTGTTTATTTATAGATGTGATAGTTTCTTCAGTTGTGTCAAATATTCGCATTTAGCCTATACCATGTGTTAATTTACGACAAAATTATCAGTGTATACCTTGGCATAATCAGTGCAGTGAAACAGGAGTTATCCCCGAAACCCAACCAAGCAAAGCAAGCACGCACGCACGCAAGCATGCATGCAAGCAAGACGAAGACGGATTTCGGCCCATCTGTAAGACTATACGTTCGTTCGAACGCTTTGCGTTCTCACTCACTCCGTCTGAATTAGGGCACATACTCACAATAGACAGAGTAATAGATAGATAGACATATTTTCCATACAATTTTGTCAAAAAACAATACGAGACAAGTCCGGAATTCAACATTCGTTACCAAGTACTTGCAAGTAGGTACTGGTCATTATAAGCGTGGATCGCTTATCAACTTTGACTTGAAATATCTCTCGGTAGGAATTGTTATATGCAAAATGTGATAAATTTACAATATATTTTGGTATCGCCTATCGATTTCAAGTAATAACTCCATTTTTGTGGAAAGGGGTCAGAGCCTATTTTAACATGTTAACTGGGGGGGGGGGGGGGGGGCAATCAATTAAAATACAATATGCTTACCTGGTGATACATGTATTGAAATCCAATGCAAATGTCATGATATTCCTAAGTTTTAGTATTTCCCAGCCAAAATAAGTATCTTTAAATGATTTCCGAAATATCTTGAATTTCAATATCCTTTAAACAACTGGTCATTAGCGGCAGAGTGGGGGAGATATCTCAGCCGCCACTTTCCCCACAAGTCAGGGGTGGGGTGTTTCTGCACGTGCGCACGTGTGCACCACGTATTTGTTTCTCAGAGACTACTTCCCTGATCGAATTGAAATTCGCCATACATTTCCTTCGCGTTCGCTCGTTCATCGCCAGCCACGGCGCCTTACTGGTTCGGTAAAGTGACATTAGTTTATGCTGCAGTTAGTGACCCATTGTCGGTGCAGTTAGATTGGACAAAGTTTTTTTGTTGTAATTGCCTGATATACCGAAACCAGTTTTTTAAAATGCTTTCGTAATTCGTTAAAATAACCTTTAGTAACATCATGCACAAATAATTGGATTGAATTAAATGGGTTATAGCTATGAATGGATGAAATTGACGGATGAATGGATTAAAGCATATGCAATATTAATTATTTTTTTCGTGAATATAAGGTTAACGTAATTTTCAGAGGCCACCTTTTCAAGTTGAACATACAACTGATAATCATTCAAAATAAAAAGAAAACAAATGGAACTTTTGTTCCAGCATTTGTTCGATAAATAGATTCTTGATCCCAATTGCTTTCAATGTTTTGAAAGACATATTTGTAGACATATGTATTTCCAAAGGCGGCTCCAGAACGGATGGTTTGGGGTCCAAATCCCCAAAAGTCTCACGTAATTCTGAAAACTCATCGGATTTCGCTTGCTTTGCATTGATAGCTGATTTAAAACAAACTTTCCTTTGTAAAAGATGCTTAGATTTTCTTCTATACCAGGAAATGTGTCAATTTTACGCCGATTTCAGACAATTTTGGGGCACAGCCCCCCCCCCACACTGGATCCGTCCACGAATATTTCATGCCTACGCGTTTTCAATACTAGATGGTATTTGTTAAAGTAAAAATTGCCAGTACCGGTTACTGCATGTTGAACAGGACAGGACGGCACTTGCAGCACTCTTCTTTGCCTCCTTGACCTTTCCAAATGCTTTGATGTGATCAACCACACAAAGCTCCTCTACAAACTTCAAGACTATTCTATCGATCCCATCTGGTTTTCCTCTTACCTCCAAGGTCACACTCAATCCGTGTGTACAGTTCACGGGCGTGGGAACTGCCACCTTTCCAAACCCTTGTCTAATCCTATTGGTGTATTCCAAGGATCCTCTCTCGGTCCTCTCCTCTTCCAGATTTTTGCCAACCACCTGTCCCTGTTTGCCCCTGACGCGCACGTGGTTCCGTACGCTGATGTACCCAGGTTCTCGTTTCCGGCAAAAAAGAGTCCCTCCCCAGCTCATTGCCACCATGGAACAGACTTTGAACTCTTTGGATATCTGGTTCCACTCCCACGGTTTGAAGGTTAACACCGGCAAAACCGAGCTAATCGTCTTCGGCTCTCGCCAAAATTGTCGGGGACTAGCCCCGATTTCCATTCGGTTTCGCGAGGACACGATTCGTGAGAGTCCCACAGTGAGGAACCTGGGCGTGCAGTTCGACAGGCACCTCGCCTGGGACTGCCACGTGTCTGCCCTCGTCAAAAAATGTAACGGTATCCTGATCGGGCTGTCCCACGCACGTCATCAGATTCCCCGCGATCTCTTACCCATCCTTGTCAACGCCCTGGTCATCTCTCACGTTCGTTACTACCTGGCCGTTTTTGGCGACGGTTCAGAGAGGAACATGCAACGCCTAGAGAAGGTCCTGAACTTCGGACTGCGTGTGATCTCCGGCCACCGCAAATTCGACCACATATCGGACGTGCGGGGTGCACTGGGTTGGCCCACCGCCCGGCAACTGTATGAACAGCATTCACTGAATCTACTTCACAAAATTCGCATTACCGAGGAACCCCTGGCCCTCTCCTCTCAGCTCAAGGTTAACTCTACTCTCCGTTCTCGGTCTACACGTCCGGATGCTGATCTGGCGCTCCCGCGCGTGAGGACAGAGGCCGGGAAGCGGCGCCTCCTTTTTAGCGTTGCACAGCAGTACAACAGGCTGCCGCCAGAGGTCCGTCTTCTGTCACTGAGAGCTTTTAAACGTGCGGTACATGACCGTTTAGTAGTATGATGTGAGCTAGTTTGTCTTTTCGAATGTGTATACCTCAGTGAGTGACAGACTTATGTATGTTTGTGTGTGCGATATGCTTGTTGTGTATGCTGTGTGTTGTGTGTGCGTACGTGTGCATGTGTGTTTGTGAGTGTGGGAATTTGTCTCTGACTTATTTGCTCTGATCTTATTGTGTGCAATCTGCTGAGTGTCGTTTTAAACATGTCTTCACTTACTAATCATGACACGACACTCGGAATAGCCAGTGTAACATTGGAGAGTGTTTTAATTGTCAAATACAAATACAACATATCAATATGCGAAATTGTTTCTCTGCATGCTTTAAACCGACAGTGGAAGCCAAATAAAGGGTGAAAACATGGCTCCCTGAAATGCATATGTCAATAGTAAAACTATTCAGTGAGAAAACTTTGCGAACAACATCGTCAGAGTCCGTGATACCCCGAGTCTTGGCTGGTCAAAACAGATGCGCCTGAGTGGCGGGTGAGCGGTGCGAATCAGTGGCCTGCGGCTGTACCTACAGCTCGTGACACGGGGCCCGGTCACGCCATCGGCCACTCCTCGGGGGTGATCGGCCCAGTTATGGGCGGCCCGTGACCCTGGCCCGGCCGTCTGAGCACGCCTCATCACGGCGGTCACCACTGCCGCGCCGCGCGGCAAATGCCAGCCACGCTATCGACCTGCAGCGCCAACCTCATATCAAGTCCGACGATACCCGAATGTGGGGATTCATGCACTACGAAACATCGGCTTCATTAATGTTACTGAATGGTTCCCAGCACCGCAGGTTCGAAAGCTGTCCCACGTTGGGTTTTGTTAGATTATCTTCTACATTTAAGGCAAGCTTACGATTTTTATGCGATACACATTAAACGGTTAACCCATTGTATGCAACAAGTGTATGTTTTCTCATAGATGTAAGATGAATATGAATACGTCTGTTGATATCAGCATGGAAGGTGGAGCATCCTATTTCTGCTCAGCAAACAAAATAATGTATTACCTGAAAACCCTAAATTGGTGAACATCATTTATATATATATATATATATATATATATATATATATATATATATATATATATATATATATATATAACCATGATCTTCATATTTGTATCCACTAACAGTCACATGCAACACAACAATTATACTATGACGAGATGTCGCCAATATCTCTCAGCTCAATTATGTGCTAGTAATGTGCCTATCCCATGTAGATTGGGAACAAAACTTAGGCATGTGCGTGCATATCGGAACTGAGAAAGGCGATAGTATTGTGAACGATACTGTTTGTCTGCGATGTATGTTTGTTTCACCATTCTGTATAAACTCGCATTAATAACGCGTCTGAACCTCGCATTAATAACTCTGACATACCATGACGTCACCGCTTACTGCAAGCGCTGTCATACCAAAGGAATGATGCCCGCTATCTATGCATAGGCGTATCCAGGATTTCGCCAAGGTAGTACCCGCGGCCAGTTGTATGGGTCTCCGGAGCGTCAGGGTCCCTTTCCAAGACTGAGGGCCCTTTTACCAACACCCCAGCGAAAAAATGTTGCTGAGCTGGGGGTAGAGTAAATAATGAAAATGCGTTATTGAGCGCGGGGGTAAAAATGAAAATATAAAGTATCTCACATCCAACATGTTTTTAAGTCATGATTTGAAGGAAGGGTTCTTATCTGGAACGTAAATATTCTGGAACTGAAACATTCTGAAACGGTTCTTAGCTGGCTTAAAAGAAACCTCTGTGAATCTGTTGGGCCCACCAAGGCCTCGGAAGATCGGTCTTGAAGGGGCTAGCAGGGATCCCCACAGACCGGCCAAGGGCGATCTAAGCCCAACCGAGCATGCCCCAGTTTGAACGAGGGTCCCTCACGCTGACCGGGCGTCCTTTCAGGCTGGTTCAGTGCCCCTTAGGTCGACTGAGGGCCTTTCAGACCGACCGAGATCACCCTCAGGCCGACTGAGGTCCACTCAGGCCCATCACAGGCTCCCTCAGGTCGATCGAAGGCCCCGGGGGCGGCTGCGTGCACCCTCAGGCCGATCCAAGGCCCCTTGAGCCGACCGAAGGGCACTCTGACCGACCAAGGGCCCCTCAGACAGATCGAAGGCTTTCTCAGGTCCATTGAAAACCCGTCAGGATGACCGAGTGCCCCTCAGTCGGTCAAGGGCCCCTCAAGCCGATCGAGGGCTACCTCAGGACAACCGAGGGCCTCTTGGACTGTCCAAGGTTCATCTCAGGCCGGCCAAGGTTCATCTCAGGCCGACTGTGGGCCCTTCCGGCAGACCGAGGGCACTCTCACGCAGACTGAGGGCCTTCTCAAGCCGGCCGAGGGCCATCTTAGGCCGACCAAGCGCCTCCCTAGGCCATCCGAAGGCCATCCTAGGACGACCAATGGTCCCTCAGGCCGACCAACAGAAGGTCCCTCGGGGCTCAGGCGGTTTGAGGGCAACCTCATGTAAACCCAGGACACCCTTAACCCTCGCGCCAGTGCAGGGGGGGGGGGGGGGTTGATGCACCCCCATCGGTTTTTCAAGAATAACTCGCATACATATCAATCGATTGCGACGAAACTTTCAGTACCCTACTTTTGAACAATTTTACACATATTCTGAAATGTTTGAAGTTGTAGGTCACATGACCCATGACCGTTGACCTGTTTTTCAAGGTCATGTTTGGCGCAACTGGCGTCCCGTAATATTGATCCTTGTAACTTGTGCAGTTTCATAGTGTTTGTTGTTCAGGGACATATGCACAGGTGTTTCCAGGTGACAGTTGTGGTTTCTATTGAGATTGTGACCTCTATTTACCTTTGCATAGGTCAACCGAGGTCACTGACCTCCGATGACCTAATATTACTTTTTTGGCTTCTGGCAGTTTCTAGGACATTTTGTGGCGCTGATTTCAAATATGGGATCCATTTTACATAATTATATGTTCCACTGGGGTCATGCAGCCCAACAGGTCAACCGAGGTCACTGACCGTAAATGACCTGACATGACCTGACGTAACCTTTTTGGAATTTGGCAGTTTCTAGGACATTTTGTGACGCTGATTTCAAATTTGGCACCCATTTAGCATAATTATATGCTCATTCGCGATTCTAGCTCGATTAAATTAAATTTATACGCATTTACAATTTGGTTGAGTTTTGGGTCATTAACATGACCTCAGAGGTCACCTAATGCCTAGGACCTTACAATCGGGAATCAATGTCTTCCTCTCGTGACAAGCAACACGCTCGTTTTTGAATGGAAGCTCTAGCCCAATTAGGGGCGAAATGCTAAGGGGTCGTACCACCCCCCCCCCCCTACACGGTCACGCACTGATCGGACGCTGCATGGGCGAGGGTTAAGCCGGCCAAGGGCCATTTCAGGCCAACCGAGGGCCCCTCAGGCCATTCGAGGGATATCCTAGGACGACTAAGAGCCCCTCAGACCGACTGAGTGTCCCTCAGGCTGACTGAGCCCCTCAGGCCGGCTGATGGCTCCTTGGGCCGAATGAGGGCCCACTCAGGCCGACTGATGGCTCCTCAGGCCGTCTGAGGGTCCCCTGTGGCCGACTGAGGGTCCCCTCAGACTTACTCAGCCCAACCAAGGGACCCTAAGGCCAACTGAGGGCTACATCAGACCGATTGAGGGCTCCATCATGCCGACTAAGGACCCCTCAGGCCGACTGAGGGCCCCCTGATACCGATTGAGAGCCCACTCAGGCCGACTGAGGGCTCCATCATGCCGACTAAGGACCCCTCAGGCCGACTGAGGGCCCGATAAGGCCGACTGAGGGTCCCCGCAGACTAACCAAGGCCGACTGAGGGACCCTAAGGCCAACTGAGGGTCTACTCAGGCTGACTGAGGGCCCTCAGGCCGACTGAGGGCCCCCTGATACCGATTGAGAGCCCACTCAGGCCGACTGAGGGCCCTCAGGCCGACTGAGAGCCCCTCGGGCCGACTGAGAGCCCCTCGGACCGACAGGGCCCCCTCAGATCGACTGAGGGTCCAGGCCGACTGAGGGCCCCTCAGGCCGGATGGCCCTTCAGGCCGACTGAGGGCCCCTTCAGGGCGACTGAGCGCTCCCTCAGGCCGACTGAGGGGCCCGTCAGGCCGACTGAATGCCCTTTCAGGCCGACTGAGGTCCCCTTCAGGGTGACTGAGGGCCCCCGTGGCACGACTGATCGTCCCTAAGATCGACCGAGGGTACGTCTGACCAGCCAAGGGCCCCTAAGACCGCTTAGGGCCTATAGCCAAAAATAAAATGGTCTCCTCAGCTCAAGGGGGTACCCGCGGGCGTCCAGGGTACTCCCTTGGATACGCCCCTGTATCTTTGTAAGTGGTGATGGATCAACCACGTATCTATTGAGAATAAAGTAAAGATAATTCCGATTGTGAGAAAAAGTATAAAGTATACAAGCCGCAGTCATAATATTGAGGTTCATTATGCGTGATATTGGTTATTTCCATATGTTAGCAGGTCGGCATACTTTTCATTATTTCTTGATTCCCCATTTATGACGACTATTTATTTCCCATGCCTTGGGTAGGGGTAAGATCGATGAACTTCACCAAGACTACCCTGAAGTAGCCGGGCAATGGAGCATGAGTCGACGTGTCACTGTGCCATTGTGTGAGCATAAATCATATGGAGAGTCTGTACTGTATACCAGGGGGTCGGGTGTACCAGGTGTACTGTATACCAGGGGGTCGGGTGTACCAGGTGTACTGTATACCAGGGGGTCGGGTGTACCAGGTGTACTGTGTACCAGGGGGTCGGGTGTACCAGGTGTACTGTGTACCAGGGGGTCGGGTGAATTATTGCGTGGGCGTGTTTCCTCATCAGTGTTCAGTGGAAACTGCGCGGCGCTCCACCGCCAGTGAAGTTGTGAACGAACCACCAACCACCGCGGTACTTAGCTTAACTCACCGCACTACAAATATGCTTATAATTGGCGCTATGTTTTTGAGTGAAATGTTCGTACACTGAAGGAAAAAAATGACACCGTCAAAAAGTCCGCCCCAGAGGGGTGTTTTGAAACACCTCCTTAGGGTATTGAACACTAAAAACCGGTGTCAAAAAAGAGTCAGACTCTACAAAATGGTGTCTGACACCTCAACGGGAGGCTCGACTCCTTTAAGAGAGTCGTGATTCTCTTGAAGGTCCCAGAAAACACCATTGTGTAGAGTCCGACTCTTTTTTACACCTTTTTTAGTGTTCGATACCCTAAGGAGGTGTTGCAAAACACCCCTCTGGGACGGGCATTTTGACGGTGTGCCGGTGTGCGTACGGGTGTCATTATTTTGCAGTGTATATGAAGCAGACATGTGCCTGGATCCCGGGATCCAGCTGAGATCCGGATCTGTGTCCTGTGTCCCGGGATCCAAATGGAACACCAGATCCAGGTGCACAGTAAGCCGAGGGATCCACAAAGATCCCATATCCTGATATATTGTATGCCGAGGGATCCACTACGATCCCAGATCCAACTTCGGGATCCAGGCACGCCGGTAGGTACCTACTTCTTGCTAATTTGATCATGTGGGAGAATTCATTACATTCTCTATGTTAGCTAATAGGTACAAGGTAATTTGCGGATACAGCGCCTTGACGAGACAAACACGATGCCGTCAAAATTATTGCCCTATCTTTGGTAGGTCAAAATATATTTGTGAAAACTGTTTTGCTAAAAATAGCCTTTGTGGCATTTGACGAGGTCTGGAGCTTCAACTATTGACCTGACCTAAAATCAGAGGACACCGTTACGATTGAATTTTTAAAGAGCTTGCCATTGCTTTTTCTCGTTTGTTCCTAACTATCATACTTATTGTGATATCTGGGGATTTCTGGAGCGAAGTCCTAAAACTTGAAAATCTGACCCTTGATGACCTCTGGTGACCTCAATATTGACCTGATAAAAAAATGCATGAAATAGTTTAAAAATGCATTTTAATGAGCTTTCGAACAATGTTCTCGGTTTTTGTCTACTTTCCATAAGAGCTGAGTTAGAGGGGGTGTCGAACCCCCCCCCCCCCCCCCCCCCGCCCCCGGCACGGCGAAGGTTGCGCCGAGCACCAGCACGGCGCGGGTTAAGAGTTTAAACAAAACAAAAAATAACCTCTGCTTGATATTGTCAAACAAGGCGCCGCGGAAAAAAAATATAAACGCGTATCCCAATAATTGCATAGAAAATCAACGTTTTGAGTCCCATATATGAAGCATGATGGTTAAGTTCAACAGAGGAGTTAGAACTATTTAAAAACGTTATGAACGTTACTTTGAAAGCATGACTTTGCACAATGACATTGGTATCTTTAAATCGGGCAGTCTCGTTCCCAGGCTGCCAAACCGGCTAAATATAAGATAAAGAAGTGAGAGTGTGAATGAGGTCGTACAAATAATTTCCCAGCTGTTGCCTCGTGTAAACGTGTGCACAAATATATTTTCGCCAAAATTAATGTCAAAATCACGGCTAAAGGCAGCGAACTCAAGCAAAAAGAGTAATTTGATCCACTATCATACCCTAAAGGCTGAAACACAGTCTTCGCGCAGCTGCGCGAAGTGGATGCGGGTGCCTATTCAAATACATTGAACGGAGGTTGCAACAACTGCACGATGCGCACGATGCGGGAAGAAAAAATCAACTGATGAAATTTACCCATGTATTTGAATAGGCACCCGCATCCACTTCGCGCAGCTGCGTGAAGACTGTGTTTCAGCCTTAAACCTTTAGCACGGAGAATGTGACCATGAGCTATCGTTGAAACAATTAAAAGCCCTAAAAAGGCGACGCTAAATTACCATTTAAGTGTTTTTATTGCTTGTCCAGAATGTCATGGCAGTGGGAATTTCAGAGGGATGACAGTAGACAGTGCAGTGCTGGCTAGGTGACAGTGAACAGCGTTTCTATGCTGTTGTTTTTTCAGGCGATATCTGGTTATGACGCTTTATGTTGGACGTTCTGATGTTCTGATGCTCACGTTGTGTGTTATCCAGGTGGCAGCTGATAGTGATGCCTCAGTCGTTGGAGGACTTCAACAGGCTGCCGAAGGTGACGCCCTGGTTCTTCATGAACGAGCTGCGACTCAAACGGCTGTACGAGAGTCCCATCTCCTTCAAACATCAGACCGAGATCGAGATCTTCTGCCAAGGACCCATCATGCGCTTCAAGTACAAGTTCTACTCAGTCAGTGAGGTAAGCACGAACGATCGACGCCATGGACATTCCTGTCGATTTAGTAGATTTGCGTGGAAGAAGAATGGCCAGGCCAAACCAGTGTAAGTATAGTTATATTTAAGTATGAAAGTGAGATAATCAAGATCCTGATAACATCAGAGCCCGATTGATATTGTGATAGAGCTATCCAAAGCTAATCCAAACTTTCCAACCAACTGTTGCCGTACTCTCTGCGAAGAATTACCAGCGAAACTGGCTGCAGGAATTACGGCAACCGCGTCGTGTGCTCTGATCTAGCCGCAACCCCGTCTAGATCTCATGACCAAATCGACAGTCCACCCCGGCTGTCTGTAGATCCCCTGACCAAATCGACAGTCCACCCCGGCTGTCTGTAGATCCCCTGACCAAATCGACAGTCCACCCCGGCTCTCTGTAGATCCCCTGACCAAATCGACAGTCCACCCCGGCTGTCTGTATATCCCCTGACCAAATCGACAGTCCACCCCGGCTGTCTAAACCCACCTAGATTCCCTGACCAAATCGACAGTCCACCCCGGCTGTCTGTAGATCCCCTGACCAAATCGACAGTCCACCCCGGCTGTCTGTATATCCCCTGACCAAATCGACAGTCCACCCCGGCTGTCTAAACCCACCTAGATTCCCTGACCAAATCGACAGTCCACCCCGGCTGTCTGTATATCCCCTGACCAAATCGACAGTCCACCCCGGCTGTCTGTAGATCCTCCGACCAAATCGACAGTCCACCCCGGCTGTCTGTAGATCCCCTGACCAAATCGACAGTCCACCCCGGCTGTCTGTAGATCCCCTGACCAAATCGACAGTCCACCCCGGCTGTCTGTATATCCCCTGACCAAATCGACAGTCCACCCCGGCTGTCTAAACCCACCTAGATTCCCTGACCAAATCGACAGTCCACCCCGGCTGTCTGTATATCCCCTGACCAAATCGACAGTCCACCCCGGCTGTCTGTAGATCCCCTGACCAAATCGACAGTCCACCCCGGCTGTCTGTAGATCTCATGACCAAATCGACAGTCCACCCCGGCTGTCTGTAGATCCCCTGACCAAATCGACAGTCCACCCCGGCTGTCTGTAGATCCCCTGACCAAATAGACAGTCCACCCCGGCTGTCTGTAGATCCCCTGACCAAATCGACAGTCCACCCCGGCTGTCTGTAGATCCCCTGACCAAATCGACAGTCCACCCCGGCTGTCTGTATATCCCCTGACCAAATCGACAGTCCACCCCGGCTGTCTGTAGATCCCTGACCAAATCGACAGTCCACCCCGGCTGTCTGTAGATCCCCTGACCAAATCGACAGTCCACCCCGGCTGTCTGTAGATCCCCTGACCAAATCGACAGTCCACCCCGGCTGTCTGTAGATCCCCTGACCAAATCGACAGTCCACCCCGGCTGTCTGTAGATCCCCTGACCAAATCGACAGTCCACCCCGGCTGTCTGTAGATCCCCTGACCAAATCGACAGTCCACCCCGGCTGTCTGTAGATCCCCTGACCAAATCGACAGTCCACCCCGACTGTCTAAACCCGTCTAGATCCCCTGCCCAAATCGACAGTCCACCCCGGCTGTCTGTAGATCCCCTGACCAAATCGACAGTCCACCCCGGCTGTCTGTCCGTGAGTTCGGGCGGCGGCGGCGGCGGCGGCGGGCGGCCGTGGCCAAGGCGGTAGCGGACGGGGCGGGGCGGGGCGTGACCCCTGCTGGCGGCCATACCGTCACGTCGGTGCAGTGCGGCGCCAGACCGTGCAATATTAATGCCGGCCGTTCCAAACCGGGCCACCGGGACCAATGTGGGCCAAAAGCCGTCGACACGCGTCCGTCTCCCACCGCCCAGCCCCGCGCGCCCCCGTGGATTGTCCACTTGACCTTAGACGATTGACGCCCAATTGATCCCTGTTGTCTCCATGTTACGGATGAGGGCGGATGGATGGCGGTGGTGGCGGTGGTGGCGGTGGTGGCGGTGGTGGCGGTGGTGGCGGTGGTGGCGGTGGTGGCGGTGGTGGCGGTGGTGGCGGTGGTGG
Organism: Chirona hameri; assembly: GCA_036785665.1. Lineage (NCBI taxonomy): Eukaryota > Metazoa > Arthropoda > Thecostraca > Balanomorpha > Balanidae > Chirona > Chirona hameri. The sequence goes on from JAXIVJ010005845.1 coordinate 26,340, forward strand.
CGGTGGTGGCGGTGGTGGCGGTGGTGGCGGTGGTGGCGGTGGTGGCGGTGGTGGCGGTGGTGGCGGTGGTGGCGGTGGTGGCGGTGGTGGCGGTGGTGGCGGTGGTGGCGGTGGTGGCGGTGGTGGCGGTGGTGGCGGTGGTGGCGGTGGTGGCGGTGGTGGCGGTGGTGGCGGTGGTGGCGGTGGTGGCGGTGGTGGCGGTGGTGGCGGTGGTGGCGGTGGTGGCGGTGGTGGCGGTGGTGGCGGTGGTGGCGGTGGTGGCGGTGGTGGCGGTGGTGGTGGTGGTGGTGGTGGTGGTGATGGTGGTGGTGGTTACATTTGCACAACAATACGGAGGAACATGCAGGATGTACTAGGGGAAACGAAGGCAGTGGTCTCGGAGAATTAGCGTGAATCTGAATAGTTTCTTCTTTCTGCCACATCGCGAAGGAGCAAAAAGGACAGTGACGGCGACCCTGCAACGTTTGGGCCGCATTAGCTTCCAGGAAACCGGAACCAGCGAGCCTAGCCCGACATTCAAAGCCAACGAATAATGCACGTTCACGCGATGCCTGGATGTGTGTTTTTGCGTGGAGGCGTCCAGTGCCTAGGTGTCACCAAGGCCACAGGCCACACCACTCGGTGATCGGGGTGGGCCGAGCTACATCCGGGGTGGCCTGACCGGCACCGAGCGGCGACCAGCGGCGACCAGCGGCGACCAGCGGCGACCAGCGGCGACCAGCGGGACGCTCACGGCAAACATTGGCGCACTAACGACAAACAGTGGCGCACCGCGCACTCACGTGTCTCACGTGTCAGTTACTGCTTCACTGGACTTGGTCATGAAGCCAAGTTTATGTTGACGAGCGAAGTTTACGTTTCCAACCTTAATTTGCCTGGCTTAGGTTCAATCCGAAGTTGAATTCCTGCAAGTGCATCGACGAAAGTCAACAATGAACTTGAGAACCATGTCTAGATGGGTGTTCGTTGGATGTTTTATGGGAAGGCAAACTATCATGACTTGATGTGTTTACCTAAATCAGCTATGGACTGTTTTCTTTTTAAATTCACATTGTGGTTTTTAAATTCACTCAAGTGTCAACCAGCAACACAAGCTCCCCGTCGTGGCAATTAGAGCTCTTCATGGGACACATGTTCAGCCCCCATCCCGTTCCAGCCCATTCAGCCAGACCCAAACACATTCCAATCCAAATCCAAATCCGAATTCATAATTGATGGGGCTCCCATTCACACCCGTTTCAGCATATTTTACTTTTCGTGGTGCTAAAAATGATATGGTCTGTCCCAAACCCGTTCCAACCCGTTACATTTCCAAAAATAGCCTCATTCCCACCCATTTCCATCCCGTTCCATGGGTTCCATGGGGATTCCCATTCCATGAAGGGCTCTAGTGGCAATGCTGAAACAAACCGTATTTCGTCTCAACCATATGGCTCGATGAATGAATGACTGATTGTGAAAATGAATGAAGGTATTCTGTGTAAAAATTCGTGTTGGATGAACTTACCGTCGCTTCTCTTTGACATTTTGTGATAACTCACTCATCCAGCTTATGAAGAGAATCAACAGATCATTATGCAAACGTCATTGTAGGAAGTCAAGCTGTTAGATACATATATTGCTCACCCAAATATAATTGGAGGCATTGCGTTTCATTAACCTTAAGAGAATGCAAATTTATTCGTAATTTCGATGTTGCATATAAAGTTCTCTCAACTCATTACACTTATAGGTAAACTATTTTGTTTCTATCTATTGTCATTCGCTGCGAACTAACATACTAACCTAGACATATTGCAACAAAGCTGATTTCCACCATTCCGTGAGTTTGATCGGGGTCACGTCCGTTGGTGACGTCACAGGGTCTAACGACATGTCAGCAGGCCATAACTGCTGAGCTGTCCGTGTCGGCACGGGCTGGTATGACGTCACCGGGCCAGGCTGGCCACTGGACAGAGGACACCTAGACTCGGGAGTTCGTGACTGACCAGCAGGGGCAAGCCGTGACCTTTCCTGAATCGGTGTGCCCCGACTGGTCTGCCCTGACCCGATCTGTCCTGCGCTCATTCGACCTGAGCTGGTCTAATCTTACCTGACCTGCCCCCCTCATCTGACCTAAGTTGACCTGTCCTGCTCTACACATACCGCCCTGCCATGCACCTCCTGACCTTACCTGACCTTACCTGACCTACCCTGCCCTGTCTCATATGACCTGACCTGCCTTGCCCTATCTGACCTGACCTGACCTAACCTGACATTCTCTGCCCCATCTGACCTAACATAACCTGCCCTGTTCCATCTGATCTGACCTGGCCTGACCTGACCCCTGCCTGCAGGTGGAGAGCAGTGACCTGATATGACCTGACCTGCCCTGCCCTGACCTGACCCCGGACCGCAGGTGGATAAAAATAAGTGACCTGACCTGACCCCTGTCGGCAGGTGGAGAACAGTGACCTGACCTGACCCCTGTCGGCAGGTGGAGAACAGTGACCTGACCTGACCCCTGTCGACAGGTGGAGAACAGTGACCTGACCTGACCCCTGTCGACAGGTGGAGAACAGTGACCTGACCTGACCCCTGTCGACAGGTGGAGAACAGTGACCTGACCTGACCCCTGTCGACAGGTGGAGAACAGTGACCTGACCTGACCCCTGTCGACAGGTGGAGAACAGTAACCTGACCTCACCCCTGTCGACAGGTGGAGAACAGTGACCTGACCTGACCTCTACCTGCAGGTGGAGAACAGTGACCTGACCTGACCTCTACCTGCAGGTGGAGAACAGTGACCTGACCTGACCTCTACCTGCAGGTGGAGAACAGTGACCTGACCTGACCTCTACCTGCAGGTGGAGAACAGTGACCTGACCTGACCTCTACCTACAGGTGGAGAACAGTGACCTGACCTGCCCCCCTACCTGCAGGTGGAGAACAGTGACATGACCTGACCTCTACCTGCAGGTGGAGAACAGTGACCTGACCTGACCTCTACCTACAGGTGGAGAGCAGCGAGCTAAACGGCTACGTGTTTTGTCAGCTGCGCGGCGGTGACCGGCGGCTGTGCAGCTTCACCGTCCAGCCGCCAGAGACCAGCTCCTACTTCCTCAAGGTGTACGGTCGGCCGGAGGAGGACATCATGGACGATGAGACGCTGCCGCTCGACCACCTGGCCACCTTCCTGCTCCACTGCTCAAAGGTGACCGCTCTGGCGCCATGGAGCGCGCAGACAGGCGCGGGGGGGGGGGGTCACAGTGTACGAGCCGGGCTCATTATCGCCCGGCGCCGTGTGGTTACGGTTGGGTTCTGTCACGTTAGGATAATTACTGGATTCATCTGGATATCCCATTCTCCTCGCGTCTGGAATGGCCTGGAATGGAATGGAATGGCGGTATCAAGACTATCGGGGCGTGGACGTGGTGTGTTGTGGACGTTCAGTTGAGCTGTCTGTGTACCCCGGGGCGTTGCTTTCCCTTCGCTCTGCAACACTATCAAGGAATCGCTTCGGGTTTAGTTGAAGGAGAGTGCGGGTCTCATGCGGTGTTAACCTCAGTTGCGCGCGTGCCGCCGCCCCCGCCAAACCCCAACGATTTACGGTACGGACGTGAGCCGTCATTTTCTCCGGGCTGTTTTGACTGCGGGCTCGTCCTTGTCTAGATGAACGGTGCGACCCGATCGGCACCGGGGCGCCAAAGGCCACATCCGGGCGCTGTCTCGGGCGGGGCTGGGGCCGCAGAACAAACGCTCCGGTCAGGGCCGGCCAGGCACTGGGGCGGCAATGGCAGGAAGCGAGAGTGTTCCTGACCTTTGTATTTGAGTTCTCGTGCGCACAATTGATCGAGTTAGGCCCGGACAAACCTGTTTCCGGAAAAAAAAACAAAAAACGGAAGACCTTGTTGTTGACCCTTTGGTTGCGGGAGGTGAATGGCGCTTCTTGTCACGGCCAGTATTCTGTGTATCCGCCCTCTCGGTCCAACCCACTCAAATATGCAGACACCTACAGGTAGACAGAGTAACGCGCCGCTGTGCTATTTGTGCTATTTGCACTAACCGGCGTTTCCTACTGTCCGACAGCCTCGACGACAATTCAGTCCGTGGCCTGTGAGCGATGTCCCGTGGGGGCCGACTGGCTTCTTCTTTGAGATGGGCGCCTCATTATACAACCAGGAAGGCCCTGTTATCGTCACGTGGGGTGGCTTTAAGCAGCTCGTTCTGGAGACTAAAGTCGACATGCTCACGATGGTGCAAGTCTTCGACCCAGACGGCTTCGAGATCGAGTCCAAGGTCAGTGCCAGTGAAGTTATATGTAAGAACAAATCGACCCAAGTGTCACCGAAATCACCCCGAACACTAATAGTGACGGTATGTAATAGTGATATATGTTGTTTTGAAGTTTCGGACCAAAGTTATTGGTTTGCATTAACGTACCTTCAGCCACATATAAATTGAGCTCCATCACTCTTGCAGGTCACCATCCATTGAAACAGCGACCACGACAAAAAGTAGCTAAAATGGCACCGCCTGAACAGTTAATGACTGGAATAACTTGCATTCGGCATCTGCTGGTGCAGGGCATTGCATAACAAATGTCCGAAACAAGGATGTCGCAATTCTTTAACCTTAAATCACATGTCACTCCTGCTGTCCTGCAGACGATGGTGAAGCGGAAGGACGTGGACGGCGACATCATCTTCTTCATCCACCCGTCTCGGATCGGCTTCTACAAGCTGCTGCTGTACGGCATCCCTCGGCCGAGCGAGAAGGGCAAGTGGCGGCTACCGCTGATCGCCTCGTTCCTGATCGAGTCCAAACTCAGCCGGTCCGACGGCGAGCCGCCCAAGGAGGCCGACCCCAACGTCAAGAAGAAGATCCGGCTGAAGCCGCGGGCGCGGTGAGCCGCCCGCTACAGTGCAGTGGTGCTGTGCAGAGCTATGCGGACTGTGCGGACTGTGCGGACTGTACGGACTGTACGGACTGTACGGACCACGTGTTTCATTCAGCGCCGCCCGCCCTATGACGTGGCGTGACGTGACGAAATGTGACGTGACGTGACGTGACGAGACGTGACGTGACGTGACGTGACGTGACGGAACGTGACGAGACGTGACGTGACGTGACGTGACGTGACGTGACGTGACGTGACGTGACGTGACGTGACGTGACGAGACGAGACGAGACGAGACGAGACGAGATGAGATGAGATGAGACGTGACGTGACGTGACGTGACGTGACGTGACGTGACGTGACGTGACGTGACGTGACGTGACGTGACGAGACGTGACGAGACGTGACGAGACGTGACGAGATGTGACGTGACGTGACGAGACGTGACGAGACGTGACGTGACGCGGTCCTCTAACGCTCAGAGGACGGCTCAGTCAGGAGGACGGTCGGCGGGACATCTGATTTTCAGACGCGCGTGTTCTCACTCTCATCATCATGGCGTGTACTGGAGTGTGGCCGCGTCTGCTCAACTTGATATCGCTCTTAGTGAACTGTATCTACTGTGTATGTCTGTTGAACTGTATGGCTGCGACATCGGTGTGGTGTTGTTTATTGTCGTTACCTATGCTATTATGCACAGTGCACACCGGTGATATTTTTCCAAATATGCTTTGTAGGAATGTTTTATCCTGCAGGTTAGTTGGTAGTTCACTTATTGTTTGCTGTCTGTCGAGTGCCTGGTAATTCCGGTCAAGGTCTCCGTTTGACCTGCCTTATGGCGTTCAGGTATGTTTGTCTCCTGAATGGCTACCTGAACAAACACAAACGTTACGTTCTCTTAAATTAAACCATGGTGACAGTTTTGACAAAGTAGCAAGCCAGACATATATTTCTGCGGTGTGACCTCTGTTCAGTAAGACCGACAAAAATTGCAGTTCCTGCTTGACTTTTTGTTCTACCATGGTAGTGAAATCTCCCAGTGAAATTTCAGCTGTCAACCACTTTTCAGTTTCCGTGACATTTTCCATAACGGAGGCTGGTGAATTAGGGGTACTTGGTATTGTGGACAGGTCGTTTCTTCCTCTTCGTTTCTCTAGCTCTGTTTGACTAATTTGTGTATTTTAAACATCTTTCGATAGCCTGAAACTTATGTGGCAGCAGATCGGTGTTGTCATGCTGGGTTAATCCTCGCCAGTGCAGCGTCCGATACCTACGTGACGGAATGCAGGGGGGGGGGGGGGGGGGTATGACCCCCTGGCGTGTCGCCACTAATTAAGCTAGAGCTTGGATTACAAACGAGCAAGTTGCGTGTGACGAGAGAAAGCCATTGATACCCAAGTTTAAGGTCATGGGTCATTAGGTGACCTCTGAGGTCATGTCGATGACCCGGATATCATCAAAATTGTAAATGCGTAGAAATTGAATTTAATTGAGCTAGAATCGTAAATGAGCATATAATTATGCCAAAATGGATGCCAAATTTGAAATCAGCGTCACACAATGTCCTAGAAACTACCAGATTCCAAAAAGGTCATGTCAGATCATCGGAGGTCAGTGAACTCGGTTGACCTGTGAAAGTGCATGACCCCAATGGAACATATAATGATGTAAAATGGATGCCAAATTTGAAATCAGCGTCACGAAATGTCCTAGAAACTGCCATAGGGGAAAACAAGCCATATCAAGTCATCGGATGTCAGTGACCTTGGTTGACCTCAGAAAAGGTCAAACGAGGTCACAATCTCAGTGGAAACCATAAATATCACCTGCTGACACATGTGCATATGCTCCTGAGCAGCAAACACTCGGAAACTGCACAAGTTACAAGCACCGATACTACCAGTTGAGCAAGTTGCGCTTGACATGACCTTGAGAAACAGGTCATAGGTCACGGGTCATGGAGGTTGGAACTTAAAATGTTCAGAGTATGTGTCACATTGTTAAAAAGTAGGGTACTGAAAGTTTCATCCCAATCGGTTAATAAATACGAGAGTTGTTTCCGAAAAACCGAAGGGGGGAGGGGTGGCATCCACTAGACAACCCTCATCCATCCCTGCACTGGCGAGGGTTAATTGATGTCGTCATAGGTCAAGTCAAATACAAACAAAAAGTGTGTCCATGGCATTCAGGTCGCAATGGTGTCAATTACTCAAAGAAATATCAAAATTTGACATACCTTTCAGTGACCTATAAATAAAGTATAATATGATATTTCTGAATAGGTTCTGATATTGATTAAGGGGCATAATTAGTTTTACGAACAATATGTGATATGTGATCATACAATAATTGGTTGTGAATATTCTTCAGACACTTCTGAGTCCTCTGAGCCTTCTTGTTAACCCTGGGTAATTTATCAAGGAAATCAGAGGTCACGGGGTCAAACTGCCGAATACGGCCATTTGGCATTGTGATACATGTTTATGGACTTGCTTTTCGTTAGGGAAACGAAAAATCACCCGACAACATTGTTTACTTAACATATTACCGAAGGTCAAAAATGAATGGCACAGATACATTATTGCACCATCATACAAGTTAGGAACCATTTGTTTTTTGAAGACCAAAAGTCGGCCATGTTTAGGTTACCGATTTTTCAATGGGTATGCTACACATGCTAATCTCAATGTGTATCCATAACACATTTTAAGAAATGCGAAGGTTAAAAAACTAAAATGATTTTTGGAATGTTTTTTGTAAATATTCCATCAAAAATGGAAACGATAATTGTCATTTGATACTTGTGTGAACTGTGAATAGTCCCAATACTAACATGACACAAAGAGTCGTTAATATTTTTGTGCATGCTTTATATGACTCACTATTTGATTCTAACGACTTAAACACGACAAACCCGCTCCAAAATATTATATCATATTATTATTCGATATTATCGAAAATATCGTATTATGCTCAACATCCTGCAGCGTTATTTCGCGTTGACCCCATTATGTCCCAGACATTCTACCTTCTACCGAAATTAGAACAGCGTAAGAGAGGGTTAGGCAATTTGCATGGCGACATGTTATATGATTTACGAGATATTGCGCGATTAAGTATAATTGCTCTATGAACAAACCCAGTACAAGAAGCAAGCGGTTCGTAGGAGCTATCTTTTACCTCCGAGTACTCAGAATGCAGCAGGCGTATGCAAAGCAAAATAACATAAATCCGCAGCCTGGTCGATTGGCTTTTAACCACACTTTCAGCTTGACCATTTCCTGTCTCAACTAATACCACAAAAAGTGAGTTAAACGGGGCGACTCCGGTTATATTAATCAGAAGTCGGCCCTCAGCAGATGAGTTGCGAGCAGAGTGGGATCGCTGTGAGAGGGTGTTGAGGAGCTGAGCTGAGCTGAGCTGAGGCTGTTGACAGATGCCGCTGCGCCGAGCTGAGCCGGGTTGGCGCTCTCTGGCGTCTGACTCCCTGTCGTCTGACGCGTCTGTACCATTGTGCCATACTGTCACGGTTTGACCTCGAAATGTACCAGTGTGATCTGCAATTGAACTATCTCTTCGTATTACAGACGTACTTGTTTAGTGAGTTAGCAAACACAAAATATGTTTAATTTATGTTATGGCTACTCGCAAGAAATGATTCAGTAGTGATTGCGTGTACACGGAAATATTTTATATGTCAGCCAACATCAGCGTATTTTCGTGTTTTTCTCAACAAATCATGTTCTTTCCGAGACTTCATACCAGTCTGCTGTGTCACGCAGAGTGAATATATGACGTTAGCGAAATACTGTTTACCTGAGATTATGTATTTTTCTTCGCAAGGTTTGCTAACATTCAATAATAAACAAAATAAGTGCCCTTTTGGTAAAATTATTTCGAATTTTGAGCAGAAAATGTCCGCCAACTTTGTTTTATTTTTCACTATACAGTGTGCTTTCAGACATTTCAGTTTTGTTCTTCACCTTGGTCATGAGACATTCGGAATAACATAAACAAGTCATAAACATAGACATAGAAGAACATAGAAAAGTCGATATAAAAACAGTTGTAAACCATTGCGAGAACTACATAAAATAAAAAGCAAATAGTTGCATATAATTTGTGTAGGTATCACCAGTAATGGTGTCATTTTGATTAACTGGTTTGCATAAACAGATCGAAGCATTTAATGTCACCATTATAGGCACCATCTCATTCAAGATATTAAACCTCACTTAATTATCATAACAACCTTGTCAAGGCACTCTTATGGTGACGAAGAATGTTTGCATTACCCCGCACCTCACTGGGCCTCGTGAGATTTCCATGTCCTGCTGGGGGAGGGTGTTTTACCCCCTCCCCTCTCCCCCCTCTCCCCCCCCCCCCCCCCCACCATCGAACTCGGCTCGGACTATGGGAAGTATAAAAAATACATCCCAAATATTTCCGAAACTATGATAGCTAGGAAGGAACGAAAAAAAAAACAATTGAAGATCTTGAAAAAATGCGAGCGACGGCCCTTCAAATCGTTGAATTTCCCTCCATTCTTAGATCGGGCGAGCAGTTTACGCTCCAGAAGTGTTAAAGGGAAATAATGACCTTTTGATTTTGTTAGCAACAATTTCTTAGGCTCCCGTTATATTTTTAAAATTATTTTATTTAAATTTAAGAATTAAATAAAATTATTCCCAAATTCAAAGTTGTAAGTTTGGAAGAAATACAAAACAAGTACCTTGTGTACATCATGAAGGTCATTGACAAATTCGTCCTTCCCTACCATTGTTAACATCGAGTGCGGCATTTGTGGAGCCTCTGTGACATTTCCGATCAAACTGAGCGCTGCTCGGACACCCGCTAGTAGCGCTTTCGTTCTCCATGGCAACCAGGCGTCAGCCAATCAAAAGCCAGAAAGGGAATACGTTCTGGCTTTTCATTGGCTCACGCCTGGTTGCCATGGAGAACGAAAGCGCTACTAGCGTGCGTTCGAGCAGCGCTCTGATCCGTGAAGCAATCCGTGAAGCATCCGTGATGCATGACTGACTATCAGTATAAGTCATGAATAACAACAACATGCAAACTATACCAACTCGAATAAAATAAGAGCGGAATGAATTGAACCCCAGTCAAGCTAGTATTCGCAAAGCACTCGGCACTGCGCCACAATGGCAAAAGGTGAGGGAAATGCATATTGGATGCAATATTATTACGTCACAAGTTTCTGAAGTGTCAACTACTATGAAATACAGTGATAAAATACCTTTAATAATGATTAACAAGAAAATTCAAACTTAAAAACAATCATTTGAATAAGTCTTTAATTAGCTTTCAACTCGGAATCAGATATATTTTGCAATGCTACACAAGAATGGCACCAATGACGTCATTAACAAAGCCTGCTACGGGACTTGGGTATACTAATCAGGAACAACTCGCCAAGTGCGCCGAGATGGTTAAGTGCGCCGAGAAGCATGACTGACTTTGTAAACAAATCGCCGACGCTAAATAGGTCGCCGTCGATGTGCATCGATGAGCTTCTGATTTAATTGCCAGTTTTGTGTTATTGTTCGTTAGTTTTTTTGGGAAAAATTATTATTTTTCATGATAAAATAAAGCATAGTGTTATATACAGCCACAGACAAACTATACACAACTCCTAATGTTGAAAACAAATGAATCGAATTGCAAAAATTGAGGGTCGCAACCACTAACTATGCCGCGTTGATGTGCATCGATGAGCTTCCGATTTTATTGCCACTTTTTCCAATCGCTGTTAGTTTTAGAAGATCGCCGGGCATATAATCACAACAAGCAGAACGCACAATATATTTTCCACTCCATTGCGTAAAAAAATAATACGGGAAAAGCCCGCAGTTTGATGAGGACCAAAAGTACTTGACAAAAGGTCAGAAATAGTGCAAGTACCGGTCGTTAAAAGTGTGGAACGCTTATCAACTTTAACTTGAAATATCTTTCGGTAGGAAAGTTTTCATGCAAAATGTGATGAATTTACAATATATTTTGATCTCGTCTGGCGATTTCAAGTGCTAACTCCATTTTAGTGGAAAAAGGTCATTATTTCCCTTTAACAAAAGTCATGGTGGCGATTTATTGTCAAAGCGTTTTTAGTAAATTTCTTAGGTCCTTCTTATCTAAAAGACAACACCCATTGTAACCTTGCTTGTCTCGTCAATGACCGTTGAACTTTATCCCGAGTGACCGGATACGGTCAGATCCTAAATTTGACCTCAGGTCAAGGTCATGGGGTGACCTAGGTAAATTATGTTGCATATTAGTTGGGGGACGCGAGACAAACACTAAGGTGCCAGTCTCACGTCTCCATCGTTATTCTATCAAAAATTATTGCCGAAATTTTTGGTGACGTCAGATGACTTCAGCTGCCATGGGTCGCTGAGCAAACATTGTATCTGTGTCATCAAGAAGGTCTCTAACTTCTAACGACCGATAATAGCATGATCAAGAAAGAATCAGAGTGATCTAATGCGTATGCTCTGAATACGAGGCATGTATACATTTTCCCTTTTACTTATAGTGGGGAGGTCACGAAACTGACCCGGCGTTAAGTCATAAATACCAAAATTGCATGATTGCAAATTGCATTGCAATTGAAGGGCCTGGTGACAGGGCCTATTTTAACATGTTAACTGGGGATAAAATGCCCCCCCCCCCCCCCCCCAGTGAGCCGTCAAGACATTTTGCCCACCCTGATTTCAGTAATTTTATGTCATTTTTCGTTTGATAGTATTAAATTAAAATACAATATACCTACCTGGTGACGTGCATAATAAACGGGGAAAAAATACCTACCAGGTGAAAAATTTAGAAAATAAAATGATAAATTCCATGATATTCCTAAGTTTTAGTATTTCCCAGCCAAAATTAGTATCTTTAAATTATTTCCGAAATAACATTAATTTCAATAGGTACCCTTTATACAATTGCTCATTAACGGCAGAGTAGGGGATATCAGGGATTGTTTGCTCAGGAACGTCGCCACAAAATTTGGAGTGGGGTGGGGGTGGGGTGGGGGGGGGGGGGGGGGGGGCAACCAGGTGGTAGCCCCCTTCCATAATGTTAATATTAAAATCCTGCTAATCTTGGGGTCCGGAGGGATATTGGGGGGGGGGGGCAGCCCCTTGACCCCTCGGGTGGCGATGCCCATGATTGGGATAGGGGAGATATTTCAATCATGTTCCTTCCGTGGAGTATACAATGGCGGATCCAGCCGTCCGTTTTTTTTTGGGGGGGGGGGGGGGCAACTTTTTGTGGCAAAAAGGTAACCCCATTTTTTTCTCCACGGATTTGGGCCGATCACCATATTTTGATATTCGAGCTTAAGAAATTCACTTTTCAAATTCACAATTTGTTTTTTCATTTTTTTATATTCAAAACCCCCAAATTTTGCAAATCCGAGATAGCCATTGTGAAGAACAGATCATTTCCTTTCTTTTGACGTTTGTATTTGCAATTTGCTTCAAAACGCTATTTTCTACGATTTTGCAAACATTTATCGTTTTTCCACAAAAAAAAATGGCATGACATGACGTCATTAAAACGTCATTATCTCCCGAAAAGCTCCATAAATTTCATTGATAGTTGGTGAGAAGACTTAGACTTGATGCAGCATAAGGTATGAATAGTTTCACGTTTACATCTATCATAGGTTTCAGGTTATTGAGAAAATCCGGGAGGGGGCAGATACTTCTGATAAGGTTTGAGCTAAAAATACCTATCTCAACCTAGGTACGTACCTACCTATAGTTTGTTTTATTTTGATTGCACAATTGCCATTCCGTTGCTGGTACTAGGTCCAAAAAATCAATTTATTGATGCGTCAATTTTTTATGCAAATTGGGCGGAGCTTGTCATAAGCACTGTATAACAAAAATGGACACAATTATTCACAACATTTCACTAAAAACACCTTGTCCCCATGGAAAATGACCAGTCTTCAAAAATAATCACACCATCTGATGTACAACTGCGTACTCCATCCACCTCGGTCACAATTCAAACTGTTTACGTAAGTTGTTTTGGTTTGTTTCGGGAAAGATTGAGACGCCATCACGTGGCGACAAATTACATCAAATATGTTTCTGTTATTTTCTTGGGATAACCTTTTTAAATTTTCAAGTTTATATTTTGTAAGTAAATCAAACTAATTTTATAATGTAATTACATGAAATCATTATGAAAAGTATTTTTGTTTTACTAAATTATTCACCCATGCTGTTACTGCATCACTATTTTGATACAGTGATTTTAATTTGAGTAAAACAAATTGATTCAGGTGAGCCAAGGGATAACACAAATTGATTCACTTATAAAGCAATATTGCATCAATTTCCAAGATAATTATTGAACATCTAGGTGGCTGAAACTGTATTGCCACAATGCACAATGCACAGATTCATGTGCCATTCATCCCATCACTGTTATCCAATGCTTCATAATTGCCGTTTGTAAATCGGTAACTTTCCCAATACCATTTATATTGGGCTGGATCAAAATATTGACGCGTCAAAAACCTTATTATTTGGGCTTAGTGCCAGCAACTGCATTGGGACCTTCGTGAGAATCACACGCGAATTTTGTACACACTGCTGTCACGCGTCCCGACAAGTTATTTCTACAAAAGCAACGCGTCATTTTTGACAACCATTTGCGCCGAAATCGAGTGTAGATGGGATTCCAAATTGATACCATATGAAATGTTCTTCCTACATGTAAAAAAACGTTTGTTCGAGCTTCAATTCCGACTGGCAGCTTGCTGGCCGCTATTTTCTCGTCCAGTTGAGTTTTTAAGCCCAGATTTGATGGTAAGAGCCGTGTTCTCCACAATTTTCCAGTTTTCACTGTGGTTAGCTGGATTTTAATTGCTGCGAAGTCAATTTTTAACAATAAATTGTTAACGTTTCGGGGGGGGGGGAGACATGTTGCCCTCCCCCTCTCCCTTCCAGGCTATTGGAGGGGGGGGGGGGGGCATGGCCTGGTTGCCCCCCGCCCCCCCCCCTTGGATCCGCCAGTGGGAGTATATAAGGGAAGAATCCGAATATGAGTGGCCCGGCCCGACCCATAGCGACGCTTTTGAGAAGCTCATATCTCTGGAACCGCACGCCCGATTGACAAGCGGGCTTCTTTGCTGAGTAGTCCCATCCACCCTACCAGGGACTCGTCTAACATGTTAACTACGGGGGCAAGACCCCCGCAGTCACGGCCCCTGCTCCCCCCCAGTCGAGGCAAAAAACGGCCAGTGGGGGGGGGGGGGGGGGCAAGTTTAAACAAGTGATAATTGTTGGCGAGATGCACATGTTAACTGTTCTGTGCAAGTTATAGGCCAGTAATGTAGGAACCTATTAAGTTGAGGTAGCTTCACCCCCCTCCCCCCTCCCCACTTGGACGAGGAAGTAGGTCAAATCCGGGGAGAAATCTGTATTTTTGTGGATTTCCAGGGTACTTTAAGCAATTTTCCCACCTCAGTCCCCAACTTTTCTGGAGGAGTTACACCCCTAGGTTATAGGCCTTACGACCAGATCAGGGACGTAGTCAGGGGGGGGGGGGGCACGGGGGGCCATCCCCCCCCGCCCCCGAGCAAAAACAAATATACTAGATAAAACTAGATTCTCTGACGACCCGAATCTACCCCCCACCCCCAGTCAACAATATACCATGTCTGAGGAGCGAAATTTTTCTACCCCCGACATGGCCCCCCCTCCTGATAAAAATCCTGGCTACGTGCCTGGACCAGATGCACACACATATAAGTACATATATAGGTGTAGTTGTAGTATGACTGAGCATGGTAATAATATAAAGAGAGATTAAAATTAGCATGATGCTCATTGATAATCAAAAAGATAAAACAAAGTTAAGAGTTAAATGATATTTCGTTCACGGAACTTCGTGAGATACATTAATAACAAAATGCACCTCGGAAAACCTCGGCTGTTTTTCAGAGGATTTCGCGCTCGCTCGTTCTTCCGTGGTGTATCGGAAAAATCTGATGATGAGCGGCCCGGCACGACCCGACCCGTGGCGACGCTTTCGATAAGTCATATCTCTGCAACCGCACGTCCAATGGACAAACAGACTTCTTTGCTGAGCAGCCCCATCCAACCTACCCCCTGTTAGAGACCAGTGCCGACTTATGTGGGTGACTACCACTGCGCGTGGCGCGTGCTGCGTGCAGGGTGTTGAAAAGTGTTTTCTCTCAAAAACTCTGCAACGGCTGAGCCGATTGTGTGCAAATATGGTGTGTGGTTAGGGACCCCTCAGCCGCCAATTTTACACAAGTTAGGGGTGGGGTGCCTCTGCACGTGCGCACGTGCACACCCCCTATTCTATATTTCAGGAACGGCTGAGCCGATTGTGTTTAACCCTCGCCCTACGGGAGCTTTTTTCACCTTCGCCCTACGGGGGGGGGCTGACAGGCCCCCCTGTTAACTTCCAAACCAAGCAACTTAGAGCAATGAAATAAGTACCAGTATGCTGCCTGTCATGAGAGAAATCTAACAGGATGCGATTTGTAAGTTTCAGGTCAACGGGTGGCCTTCCAGGTCAAGTGAATGACCTCGGATTTACCACGTCCAGAACAGCGATTTTGCTCTTCAGAAAACCTCAAAATTAGAAATTGATAAATGTAAATAAAAAGGCATGTTCCTAGACCAGTTTTGGCTCAGAAATACAGAAAAGTAATTATTTGTTCGTATCTTGTTAAAAAAAAGTCAAAAAAAGTTTTTTAATGACGTCATCAGTTTCTTACACTTAGGGAGCCATCACTCAGTCAAAAATGAAGATATTGCCTTGAAATTTGGTATGGGTATTATCCATACTCAGTTCTCTCATAGGTATTCCGGTTTTTATAACATCTTTGAAAATTTCGATTTTGTGGGGATTATTCCCCAAAAAAAAAGTTGTATTTATTTTAGGAGTCAAAACCTCAAAATTTTGCAAATCCGAGATTGCCATTTTAAAGAGAATATAATTTTGTATATTTGATGAATTGCGTTTGCAATCTTCTTTAAAACTCTGTTTTCTACGATTTTCCCAAAATTTCTCATTTTTTAACCAACATGACGTCATCAAAACATGATTATCTCCCAAACTACTTAACCAATTTCAATTATTTTCCAGCATACGTATTGTTGTACGTTGTATTGTTGTGCGTTGTACACTCAGCTACTGCAAATTTCAGCAAGATGCACCGCATGTGTAAGAAGTTATGCAATACAAACCTCAGGGGGGGGGGGCCTGTCAGGCCCCCCCCCCCCTGAGGGTTAAATTTGGTGTGTGGTTAGGGAACTCTCAGCCGTTGCCTTTCCACAAGTCAGGGGTGGAGTGCCTCTGCACGTGCGTACGTGCACACCCCTGTTATATATCTCAGCAACGGCTGAGCCGATTGTGTTCGAATTTCGTTTGTGGTTAGGGACCCCTCAGCCGCCACTTTCCCACAAGTCAGGGGTGGGGTGACCGCACGTGCGCACGTGCACACTCCTATTCTATATCTCAGGAACGGCTGAGCCGATTGTGCTCTAATTTGGTGTGTGGTTAGGGAACTCTCAGGCGCCACTTTCCCACAAGTTAGGGGTGGGGTGCCTCTGCACGTGTGCACGTGCTCACCCTTTTTTGCATCTCAGAAACTACTTGCCCATTGAGTTAAAATTCACCATACATTTCGTTCGCGCTCGCTCGTTCATCGCCGACTACGGCGCTTTACTGGTTAATGTATCTGATGAAGTTCCGTGAACTAAATATAATTTAATTCTTAAGTTTGTTTTATCTTTTTGAATTATCAATGGGCATCAGGCTAATTTTAATATCTCTTTATATGATACATAATATATGGTGTGTAATGACAATAATAACTCCAACGATGTATCAAATTTAGCCATTTCCTATGGATTTATACGCGTTTTAGTTTTTCCTGTTTATATTATATACTTATATTAACCCTCGCCAGTCCGATGCCTACGTGACCGTGCACGGATGGGGGGAGGGGGGGGGGGGGGGGGGGGGGGGGTACGACCCCTCCCCCTGGCGTTTCGCCCCTAATTGGGCCGGAGCTTCGATTAAAGAAACGAGCGTGTTACTTGTGATGAGAGTAAGCGTTGATGCCCGATTTTAAGGTCATGGGTCATTAGGTGACCTCTGAGGTCATGTCAAGGACCAGGATGTCATCCAAATCGTTAATGCCTAGAGATTGGACTCTAATAGAGCTAGAATGGTAAATGAACATATCATTATGCAAAATAGGTGCCAAATTTGAAATCAGCGTCATATAATGTCCTAGACACTACCAAAATCCAAAAAGGTAATCTCAGGTCATCCGAGGTTAGTGACCTCGGTTCACCTGTGAAAGTGCATAACCCCAGTGGAACATGTCATAATATAAAATGGATGTCAAATTTGAAATCAGCGTCACAAAATGCCCCAGAAACTGCCTGAGCCCAAAACAGTAATATCAGGTTATCGGAGGTCATTAACCTCGGCTGACGTCTGAAAGGGTCACTTGAGGTCACGATCTCAGCGGAAACCATAAATGTCACCTGTTAACACCTGTGCATATGCTCCTGAGCAACAAACACGCGGAAACTCCACAAGTTACACACATCGATACTACGGGACGCCAGTTGCGCCGGAAATGACCTTGAAAACAGGTCATAGGTCACAGGTTATTGGAAGTAGAAGTTTCAAATTTTCTGAGCATGTGTCAAATTGTTCAAAAGTAGGGTACTGAAAGTTTCATCGCAATCGGTTGATAACTACGCGAGTTATTCCCGAAACACCGGGGGTACTCTCCCCCCCTCCCCACCCTGCACTGGCAAGGGCTAAAGGGAAATATTGACCTTTTGATTTATTGTTTTCTGCAATATCTCATGACACATGTATGGTATCAAATTGATCGCGTCTCAATTTAAAAGTGAAATAACAACCTTTTTTCCATTTCAATAATTACAATTTGGGAAATTTAAATATATGTATATGGTGACGAATGGTATGATCCTTCGTTGTTGTCAGACATGCCATGTTGTTTCATGTTCATTACTGTTCGCTGCTCAATCGTGTTTGATCCAGCGCTTAGGACCTGCTGTTTGCTGTTTCAGCGCGACCTCAGAGCTCAGATATGCGAAAGATCATCACGTTCTTCTCGGAAATAAAGCTATGTTTTGTCGCATTTTTGCAGTCTTTTTCGCTGCGGTGAAGCTAATTGAATATAACGTCGATGGGGTTGGTTATCACATATGTAATGTAGAATTTCATCAGCTTTCTAATGCTGGTAAGTTGGAAGACCTGCAAGCAATACTACTGGAGTTATCGCCAGATTTCCGAGTGGATACATTTGTATGAAACACCCTGTATATGAAGGATCCTTCTCGTGACATATCTGGCGCTTTTCTTTCATTTGAAAGCACTGTGAAAATGTCCCTGAAATAAATCGCCGACACTAAATAGGTCGCCTTTGGGTGAATAAATGAACTTCTGATTTCATTGCCACTTTTTCGATTGTTTGTTGATTGTTTTGGAAAAGCGGTTCTTTTTATTGAAAAGCTAAAGCATTGTATTATATACAGCCAGAGACAAAACTATACAAAACCCCTAATGTTAAAAATAAATGAACCATTATGTCTATTGTTTTCCAAAATTGAGGGTCGCAGCCACTCACTAGGCCGTCGTTGGGTGCATAAGTTAAAATGCTAATTTATATATATTTTTTTAAATAAATTTTGTTGATTGTTAAGGATAGTAGGGCACATAATCATAATAGACAGAGTGCAAGACATATTTTGCATACCATTTCGTCAAAAAGCAATACCGGATTTGGTAGGGACCGAAATTCGTTACCAAGTACTTGAGAGTAGGTACCGGTCGTTAAAAGCGTGGAACGCTTATCAACTTTAACTTGAAATATCTTTATGTAGGAATGCTTATGTGAAAATGTGATCAATTTACAATTATTTTGGTCTCGTCTGTCGATTTCAAGTAATAACTCCATTTTTTTTTGTGTGTGGGAAAATGTCAATATTTCCCTTTAAGGAGGTGACGTAATTAAGTACTGTATGTAGGTACTTATGGTACCTAAGCAGCTACGTATGACCTAATTAAATCCTGTGAGTTTCACACCTCTCAGTCAAACAATGTAGCTTTGGCACGAACACAACCTTTCAAACACTTCCTTGGAGGTTGGGTCACTCGACGTAACATTTTGACCCAACCTGAGATGACCTGAGGTTGACAAGTGTACACAATGTGGGAAATTGATGCTTCAACAACTATGACAAATTTGACTGCGCTGTGCGTCACCGTGTTCCCGTGATTCACGAAAAACCTCAGGGGTGGGGGAGGGGGCCAGTCATTCGCCCCCCCGTCGGTGTGCTTGTTAAAGGGAATAGGTCACCTTGAAAGTTGTCTTGAAGTTCAACCATTAGGTGCATCTTGAGCTCAAAACTACGAATATGACTTTGGTTTGTTTGGACAACTGATGGATATATGTGGAGAAAGAAGTAAGTTTCTCTTTCTATTTCACGAGAAATCGTACGATAGCAGCTGGCGTTCTGGCCCCGCCCCGCTCCGCCTGACGCCAAGTACAGTCTCTGACAAGGGGCCGCCGCACCGCCCGGGCGGCTGAGCGGATATTAACGAGGCGTCGTAACCAGAGACTACGTGCCAGAGAGTGTACCTGCCTCCGGCGGCGAGTCGGCGGCGGCGAGCGGCGAGCGAGATGTCCCGATCGTGGCCCGGAACAGCGGATATGAAACCGGGCCCACTAGTCCTGTGTCGAAATTACTTAACGTAGGGAGGTAATTATTTCACCACAACCCATTTTGAGATCTGCTCTACAAATCTGCTATCCCAGTCCAAAACTCCATGTTAAAGGTGAACTATTCCCTTTAAGGGGTTAACGGGTGAACCACTGAACATGTTGGCTATCCTCTAGTTACAGCGATGCAAATGGGGAGCACGACAATTATTTAATCCCCCAAGTACCTCAAGCTGGGCTTTCATCAAATCTAGTAAAAGCATCACATCTTCCATTCCGGGCATCACATCTTTTAGTAGGGACGTCACATCTTCAACTAGAGGTAACGGCAACGCGTCTTCCAAAAGGGGCTCACAGCTCTCAGTACAGCGCATCGCATCTTCCCGTAGGCGCGTCACCGTTTCCAGTAAGAACATCACATCTTCCAGTAGAAGCATCACATCTTCCACTTGGGGCATCACATCTACAAGGGGCATCAAATCTTCAACTAGATACATCGCATCTTCCACAAGGGGCTCACAGCTCGCAGTACAGGCATCACATCTTCCCGTAGGGGCATCACCGTTTCCAGTAGGAACATCACATCTTCCACTAGAGGCATCACATCTTCCACTGGAGACATCACATCTTCAAGTAGGGGCTTCACATCTTTCACAAGAGGCATCATATCTTCCACAAGAGGCATCACATCTTTCATTAGTTGCATCACAGCTTCCAGTAGGGATATCACATCTTCCACTAGGGCGCCACATATTACACTAGTGGAATTACATCTTCCACTAGGGACATTACAGCTTTCAATAGAGACATCACATCTTCCACTTGGGGCATCACACGTTCCACTAGAGGCATCGCGTCTTCTAGTAGGGGCATCGCATTTTCCAACAGGGCCTTAACATATTCCACTAGGACATGACATCATCTACAAAGGGCAGCCCATCTTACACTATGGGCATCATGTCTTCCACTAGAGGCACCACAGATTTCAGTGGGCGCATTGCATCTTCCACTAGGGCATCACATATTCTACAAGGGGTATCACATCTTCCACTAGGGCATCACAGCTTTCAGTAGGGACGTCACATCCTTCATTAGGGCATCACATCTTCCACAAAGGGCATCCCACTTCCACTAGGGGCATCGCATCTTCCACAAGGGGCACCACATCCACTAAGGACCATCACATCCCGCACTAGAGAATCACGCCTCTCACAATTAAGTGGGTAGCACGACACTAGTTTGGGGGCATCGTGTTCCACAAGGGACTTGAAATTATATAGGTAAGTGGGGCATCACGATCGGGGCATACCGCATTTGCGGTATTTGCGGTATAGTAGCTACGCCTCTGGTTACTGGTCAAAAATGTAAAAATAGCATAATGCAAGCCTCACAACCAAATTTATAAAACAATAAAACACACATTGCTATAGGTAAAATGTATATTAACACCTAAAGGTAAGTACTTATATTAAAATTCCAATTCAGTAGTGGGAGTTAGTCTTACAAACTAAAAATGGAGCAAGTAACTTAATACAAGCCTGACAAAACAATATCAAGCAACAAAGCACATGACGACAAAAGGATTTCCTAAATACAGCAATAGATCACAGAACACAACAAATCGAATTAAAAATGCACAGTTAGTAACAAAATGTATCTACCATCCCAACAATATTATCAGTTTCATTCAAGATGCCTTCAAACTCATACTCATATACCTACTAAGGTACCATTTATATTAGGCACAAAAGATTTCCCAAAACCTCAAATTGGCACATAAGACAATAATATTCAAGCAAAGCATTATATAAATATTCCCTTAGTTGATAAGTTACCCATACATTTTACAATAATACATACATTTTGACATCTAATATAAAATAATGCATATTTGTGTGCATCTTAAGGCGGCCGCACACTGCGCATTCGGCGCCCGATATCACTGCGAAATTCCGCCTCGAAAAATCGCGGCGATACCGCGGAATATCGTCCTTGTTCCGGCGGATTCGGCGCTGTTTGCTCGCGAGATTTCGCCCCGCCGACCTACAGCGTGTCGCAACCTGTGCCTACAGCCTGTCCCAAGGTAACTTAATGATGGCCATTTTTCGAAAAAGATGTAAGTTTAGAACCACGAAACTTTTACATAATAAATTTCACAGCGGCAAGAGCATGCTGTGCAAAATTTGCACCTCTATCTTGCATAGATTCGCCACTGTTAGCCTGATCAATTTTGTTGTCGTTCCGCGGCGTTCAGTCGCGGAAAAAGCTCGTTCGAACCAGCTTTTTTCCGCCGGTCACCGTCCCTGACCAAAGACGCTACAGAAATGGCGGTCATGGCCAAGATAACTATAACTAACGGCAAATCACTCAAGTCTTAACACATCTAACCACGGTAGATAAAATACTCAAATGCATCCTGATCCAACCCATTCTGATTCCTCAGAATCATGAATTTACTTACGCCACTAAATTTCAGAATCATGAATTTACTTACGCCACTAAATTCACCCTTTCCGGCCTTCCAACGCTAACGAGCGCATGCATTGATTAGAACGAAATGATACTAAACTGCGCAACGTTTAGTAACAATCCGTACTAAAAACCGTTTCCCCTCTTAGTAGCTATTGGTACTAAAAACCTTCGAGGACGATCTTAGATGTAGTGGTTTGCACACGTACCAATAGCAATGAAATATTTCGTCTTTCTTGCGCCAAGAGCAGTGCATTATAAATACTATCAGTACTATATATATTTGTTTGCAGAATATTTTTTTCTTGCGCAGCAAGTGTTTTTTTTTGCGAAAATTTGTGCGGGGAATAAAGGAAAGCCGAAAATAATAAAGTTTCTCTCTCCAAAGTGTTTCCAAAGTTAAACTATTCTATGACCGGTGTAAAAACCAAGTCCCCGTGTCCTTAACCGGTTCGGTTAAAAACAAGAAATGGCTCGTGTCCTTAACCAGGTAAGGACACGAGCTATTTGACATTGAACTCGGCTTACCTCCGAATGACGTCACTGGCGGCAGCCGGGTAGAGGCCAGCAGCCGCCGGCCCACTGACGGATCCAGGGGGGGGGGGGCATCAGGGGCAAATTGCCCCCCCCCCCCCCATCCCCAGAGGAGTCGGGGGGCATTCAATACAAGTATGCCCCTCCCCGCGCGTTCCCAATTTATCGTAAAATCGTAAAAATTGTTTTTGCAGCAGTCAACATTCACCTATCCACAGTAAAAAAACGGAAAATTTCGCGCCGCTTCGCGGCATGACACAACTTTCGCAATTGCTTATACAAATTTGAAAAATGGGAAAGTGAATTCCATCAAGTGTTTGGCAGAGGCTCTCCTTGGCGGTAATTGCTATTAGCTCTCACTGGTGGATCCAGGGGGAGGTATCAGGGGCAAATCCCCCCCCCCCCCCCAGGAGTCTGGGAGGGACATTCAATACCAGTATGACCCCCGCGCGTTCCCTGCACTGAACGTGAAAAACAATGATCTAAGGAGAAAACTTCATGAAAACGGAAGCTTTTTTCTCGAGCGATTGAATTGGAAGTTTGTATGTATCCCTTTCTTTCAATGATAGACAAAACAGCGCACCTGATGCAATTCAAGCACAAATTCACTTAACCCTTAACACACTTACCCGGTGACACTTAACCCGCGTCCCGCTGGGGGGGGGGGGGGGGGCAGAATCTGCACTCCCTCCCGGATTTTCTCAATAACTTAAAAAACTATGATCAATATCAATGTCAACCTGTCAGTACCTTATGCTGCATCAATTCTACGTCTTCTCACTAAATTGCAATGAAATTGATGCAGTATTGTGGGAGATAATGATGTTTTAATGACGTCATGCCATGCCATTTTTGGTGGAAAAACGATACATGTTTGAACAATCGTAGAAAATAAAGTTTTGAAGCAAATTGCAAAACAAAACGTCAAAAGAAAGGAAAGGAAATTCAATGAAATGAATGTCTTCAAAATGGTTATCTCCGATTTTCCAAGTTTTGTGTTTTTGACCCCCCCCAAACAAAACAAAATTATATTTTCGGGAGATAAAAAATCTATTTTTTTTGTTGTGAATTTGAAGTGAATTTCTTAAGCTCCAATACCAAAATAAGGTGACCGGCCCAAATCCGCGGAGAAAAACAAATGAGGGTGCCTTTTTGCCACAAAAAGATGCCACCTCCCCCTCCCCACGGAGAGAGGCTGGATCCGCCAGTGCGTCGGCCACACCAACTTTTGAAACGATTCTCCACCCATGGGTGTCGGTATCACTTCTCTATCGTCATTATGTCGAGAGTTATTGACATAATTCTGTTGGTGACCTCGAATGACCTCGGCTGGCCATGTAGGGGTCACTGAACACAAATGGTACCTAGGTCATCAAGAATGTCCTATAATAACATGATCCAGAAGGAATTAGACTGCTATCTTGCGTCTCCTTAGAAAAGGAAGCATTCGCATATTCCCCTCTTTGACTTTATGGGGAGGTCACGAAATTAAACCGACCTTAGGTCGCTGATATAAAAAATATAAGATATGTGAATTGTAGATATATGCGGCCTTATGAAATCCTGTAAGTGTAAAACCGATCATCCCAAAACTGTGATTGTGGTACGAACACAAGTTTTTTTTGGGAGGTGGGGTCACGTGACCTGGTCTGGTGACCTGGCCTAAGATGACCCGATGATTTTTTAACATAATGTGGACAATTGATACACAAACAGCTGTGCCAAAAATGGCGGAGCTGCGCGTCGCCGTTTTTCCGCTATCCACGAAAAACATGAGGGGGTGTCACTTCTCTATCGTCTGAGTTCGTCAACCTCCACCCCCCCCCCCCCCCTTGGACGGTGCTGGTTAAAATAAAGGGATGATGTGAGCATGCAGCCAGGTGTTAGGGTATTCAAGTGAAGTAAAACAATGGGCCAAGCTGTGCTGGGATCATTTTTGTATGTGCCACTTTTGGTCGGGGCCACTCAAAACGCTTTTACCACCCCTGGCGCCAGTGTGGCGGCGCGGCGCGCTTTACGTACCCGTATTTCACACGATTTATGTGACCAAATGGGTCGATCAAACCGGCTGAAAATTGAATCACTAGATCACTGGACACTAGATGGACACTATAAGAAATGTCAGAGGGTTACTTAATCCGCATTTTTACATTCTACTCCTACTCTTAAAAGTTGAATTATCGACTGAGTTGATTCCTCGAACATTATTTTAAAGCCAAAATAATATCAAGGAAAAATTACCCACCAACTTTACATGTGTCTGTTCGTGGGTAAGATCCTTCAGCAAATTAGACAACAAACTATTTACCCACTGGTGGAAGTCTCCGGGTAAAGTTACCCATCAGCTTGTCCACGAGTTACCCGCCAACGTACCCGCAACCCCCTTGCCCACGAGTTACCCACGTCTGGAATTCTCCAGCATTCAAATTTTTCTGAGGTGGCTTCGCTTGAACTGACATGGAGCCGTGACCTGAGATGATCTCGAGTCAAGAATTTCAGAGCAGTTGCACAAAGGATAATTTATATGGCGGGAAAATTGAGGCGCTATGCGCCGTCAATTTCTCATTATTTCAACAACAAAAATGTCATAGGGTTACTTAATCCGCATTTTTACCTTCTACTTCTAAGTGTAATTGTTCCTGTACATTTAAGGACCGACGTTGTGAAGGGTTGTTTTAGTCGTGTAGGATACAACATTGTAAGTTCACCGGGAGCATCTCCACAGAGCGTCACACGGCGGAGCGGTGCCACCTGTCCATCGAGCATCAAACGATGCAGTCCGGGCCAGCCGGCGACCCCGCCGCCCCGCCGTCCCGCCGTCCCGCCGTGCCGCCCCGCCGTCCCACCGTCAAGGTTCACCACACACCACATCGACCGCGCCGTCCGCTTTGTGCTTATTCGTTACCAGGGGAGCTTCACATCGTGAATAAGTGATGCCGTGCAGTGCCGCAGTAACACCACTGTTTACTAATGGTCAGTACAGAGCACACGGCACTGCTGCACTAACGCGCGACAGCGATAGTGCTGCCACACGCGGGGGTATTTAAAAACTCAGCTTGGTAAGGGTGTCGCTACAGCGCTACTATCGGTGAGACATGCTTGATTCCGATCAGAGAGGGGCGAACAGGGATTGGACTCAATGGTGCTCGCACACTTTGGAACCTAGTAAACTGAGAAGGATATCGTGTTGAAGAGAAAAAAATACAACAAGAGTCATTTCCATTAAGGCTACATGACAGTGAAAACTGAAATATGCATAAGGGCGTGGGCAGATCCAGAACGCACAGTGGGCAGAAAAGAGGATTTAGCCGCGCGAAACCTATTAACCCCTATAACTGTTTTACCTTACAACATGCATCATCCAGTACAACACCATTAGAAAGCCAATTAATCAAGGAATACATTACGCTAAATAGCGGCCATGTTGCAGGGTTTTTGTAACGCGGAGATTGCTTGCAATATATATAATTAGGGAAAAATTGGGATCTTCGATGTCATGGGATTAACATGTGTGTTACGTATTAAGGTAATTCCTAAGGTGTTGTGTTGCTCACGTATTATATTTGGACCCATTCTAGGAAGATTTAACCCGGCAGTTACTGGTGTGTGTTCCATAACGCGAGTTACTGGGAGGAGGCTATTTTTTGCCCCCCTCGGATCTCCGGAACTACTGGACCGATTTTACCAATTCAAACGGCATTCGATGGCCCTGGAAAATGTGTGGAGGGAAACCTAATATTGTTGACCTCGGAGTCACCGATGACTTCACAGGTCACGTCAAAGACAGAATGTTTGACCTTGTCAGTTGTCATACAGGTCTCGGTGGATGGAATTGTCGCGCATAATTGCGATCTTAAACGCATAAGCAGTCAATAAATCGGTGCGATTCGTGTGTCTGACACTTCTAAGTAACATTCTAAGCTTTTGATGACCTTGGGTCAGGTCAAGGTCATTCGAGGTCAAACTTCCGATTACGGTCATTAGGCGTTGTAACACATTTTATAGGTTCGTCTATCGTCTAGAACGCGAAAAATGACATTAGAACATTGTTTATTCCACAGAAATAGAAGTAAAAAGCAAAAAGGGAAATGAATTTTTTTATGCATGGTAATGGCGTGAGAGGTGGTCGATTTTTATCTTTGAAAGGTCATAAGTCACTTATGTTTGACGATATCGACTTCAAAGTTGGTACACATATTCACCGGGCACGTCTCGATCACATACATTCCAGTGTTTGGATAACTCTTATTTGTTTTGAAAATATTGCAACAAATATTTTGTTATGGTCTTTGGATTTCCCAAACTTTTGAATTTGAATAAAACTAGAAAATACGAGATGGCATTTTGATAGCCGAGTCTATTCTCAGTCATATGGCATATGACAATTTAATTTGTCTTAACAATTTTATTTCTGTCAGTGTTTTTCGCAAACCCTTATTTTTCAACAAAAAACGCAGAACATGACGTCACTCTGACGTCATTCTCGATTGACCTATCATAACCTCATCTTTTTTCTTTTAACCAACATGTGTAAAATTGATGTGAGAGAGGGTACTGAAGCGACGTTTCGCGGCATGACACGAAATACGAAATTGCTTATACAAATTTGGAAAATGGGAAAATGAATTCTAAAGTGTCTGGCAGTCTCTCCTTGGCGGTACCTAATTACTAGCCCCATGACTCCACTCCCTTCATAAAATATTAACTTTCAAGCGGGCTACATGTTTAGCTAGTCTGCCGAGTTCCGAAAAAGGCGACGCAAAAGCAAAGACGCGGACATCGGCACCCGGAAGCTGCTCCAGCGGTGCCCAACTTGCTGGCCCGAAGAGCTAATAGTGGGACCAGGCCAGGACCAT
Source organism: Chirona hameri (assembly GCA_036785665.1). Taxonomy (NCBI): domain Eukaryota; kingdom Metazoa; phylum Arthropoda; class Thecostraca; order Balanomorpha; family Balanidae; genus Chirona; species Chirona hameri. The sequence continues at coordinate 53,854 of JAXIVJ010005845.1, forward strand.
CTCCCCAAGCCATCTCGCCCAGGCTCCTGCAGATCCGCAGGGACCATTTATGTGCGAAAAAGTCGTTTTGCTATTTGCTGCTTTAAAACCATTTGCGACCTGTTACCAGTTGTTTGTTACAGTTCGGTTGTACTATTGAGCGCTGACTGCCACCGGTCATCGTGATGTACTATCTGAAGAATATGTATATTACAAATTACCTTAATTTCAATATTTCTCATGTGCAACCAGGAATAGGGGTTATAGTTCCAATATTACAATTTCGTTTTCCACGACCTAAAATTCACATTTTCGCGCCGCTTCGCGGCGTCACATCGGTGGCCATCGTCATAACGAAGCTATCGCCATCGTCTTCGGTTCGTTGTAACGGTGAATTGAATGAATAGCATATTTAGCTTCTTATTATCTACAAGTACACCGCCTTTGTTTCTGGGTTTTATCAGGCAAACCCGTAACAATTTCGCGCTTCTTCGCGGCGCTAAATAACAACTACCTACTATAACATGGAAGTCCACATTTAGAATGCTCCAAAGGCTTAAATACACGCATACAAAATGGGGTACATTTTTTCCCGTCATTTCAGCTGACCCCCACCTCCCCCTCCCCCCCCCCCCACACACATACTAAAAAATTATCGGCGACGCCCCTGGGAACACCTGACAATTGACATAGTTTTGCTTAGTGAAAGGCAATGTCTGAACAATAAAAACTACTAGCTGACATCTTTCCTTTTTCGATATCCCAAAAGGTCGAAAAGCTAAAGAAGAGAGAAAAAAGAGAAATAATTAGAAATTGTGTGGTTGCAAATTGAAGTGGCCCAAATCAGGGAAGAAATTCGAAATTGGGGGTAGGTAAGGTCCCCTAAAAACCATTTCCCCCCCCTCAAACGGCCGTCTGGACTCGCCCTTGAACCCCGGTCCCCGGCACAGAAAGCAAATGTCTTACCACTGCGCCAGATTGCTCCCCCGAAGCACACAATATCATAACAATCTGCGCTATTTTCGAATTTTGCGCCACTTTCGCAATCTATACTGAAAATATTGTCTATGTTGTCAAAATATATTGCTTTCGAGAAGAAGAAAAAATATGTTATATCTGGGGGCTACCCCCCCCCCCCCCCCCCCCCAGTGACTCGCGGGTTAACGACAGAGGTACTGAGCAATTTCAGAGCAGTTTCTTTAATATCATGTAAGCTAAATACAATATATAATTTGATAAACAAATAAGTCACTGATATTACAACGCCACGGGCGCGGAACTTCCCCTGCTGATATACAATTTAAGACATTTATTTCAAGACTAATTACATATTTAAAAAAGAAGACCCAAAACTCCGCAGTTGCTTAATTCAATTTTTAATAAATCAATTCAAGTATATTGACATACTTGACTGATCAAGAAGTACTTTCGATAAAATAGTTCCCAAGACCTTTCAACATTCTTCAAACATGCGAGTTGTGCTCGTTGTGACAGCACGCACGTTGTGATGAACAATCTGTCCGCCCCTGTAGCTCAGTTGGGAGAGCGCTGGGCTGCTGACCTCAGCCGGAAGTGGCAGCCCGGGTCTGATTCGCTTCGGCGCTCGCTATTTGCTCCCGACTGGGATGGCCTGCGGCCGGTGGCAACGGTCGCACTCAAAGTCAGATGACATCAGTGAGCGGGGCGGACCGTGTCCAGATATGTCGGGCACGTCAAACTTTCGCTTATAAATTCTGCCTGTTACCACGTGCGCGATCGGATGGCTATGGCCAGGGCCTGCGCAACACAAGCTCTGTTTAGCCCGGACCCTGACCTCGGAAATGGATCCATTCGAAAGGTTCGGACTAAAAATAAATATATAGCCGTGTTTAATTTCCGAAGCTTGGAACATATGCATGTGTATGTACGCTTTACCTTGAAAATGGTTTAAATCTGGACAAAAACAATGTTTTATTCATCAGCAACTCGTCAATTACTATTTATATCTGAGGCCCGGACTGTGCCGCAGCATCTCGCTGTACTACGGAGCAGCATGTACTGTCTGACGCTTCGTAAAAGCAGTGGATTCATTGGTTCCTGTGTACCTGTGTACCTGTCTGTCCTCTCTCTGCTCATTCATTTTGTTTTACAAAGCACATTAAAGTGTTGCCATCAAGCACATTGTGATGGCACACTTTATGATGCTGATTTCCTTTACACAAACAGTTGCATGATGCCTAGTCTCTGGGAGATGACAACTAAATACAGGTCTTCCAAATCGATGTAATTCATTTTACGTGAACTGTTCTATCTTAACCTGTCATACAAATGCTTTCTACATACTACATATAATCACATTCCAAACAACTGAACAATACATATACCTTTGATTTATTATCGTCGTTAAAGGGATACTGTCACCTCCGGAGGATTTCTAAAAAGCAACTTAAATGAATGGTGGGGATCAACAATCATGTATGCTCAAGCTCAAACTTGCTCATGCAGCACCTAAAGCAGGGTATCAGCAAAACATATTTGTTTTCTGACTCCAAAACGTTGGTCCCAGCTTTGCTCAGTACTAGATTCATGATGGCCGCTCTCATCCAGTTTGCCAGCCACAAATAGCAGCCTGCCCAAAGCCGAAGGATACGAATTCGCCCGAGACTTGACCTGGTAAACAGGGGTGGTAAAGTGTTCCGTCTTTATGGATAAGGTCGGGGACAAAATGCTCCTTCCCATTAAGTATACTCGGGGGTCAAAATGCCAGTACAAATAATTACCTATGGTTATGTCATTCCTGGGAAAATTTGCTAAGCGATCATGTCCTTAGAAATACTGATCGTCAAAACCACTTCAGATGTAATGTTCACTTAATCATCATATTCATCACGTCAGCATGTATGTGCATTTACTTCTTTTTTTAATTAGCAGTTGCATTTCAGCTCTTGATTCTCAATAATTTCGTTTCACCCATATTGCCAACGAAAAAAATATATGCCAGTTAATATATACCAGTTATTTCCCGAGGGTGGGGGTCGGGGTGCTTGTGTGTTTTCAATGGAGTGAGTCTGAGATCGACTGTCCGGACAGCCGATCTCATAGTTCTGGGACTTTGAGAGTTCTACTATAAATAGTAGAAAATCCGATTCATTTAGCAAGAACATTCACATTCCAGTTTACCGTGCATCCAGCGCAATGCGGTATGTCAGTTGACAAGGATGTAGATGACGCGGATGTACAATGTGACCCAAGCGGCGATCGCCGCCATTGGCGACAATGCATTAAGTCACTGCTTGAAGGTGGCTCTAAAAATAGTTACGATGGAAAATGCTAAAGGGCCAAGTCTCATGTGGTTCGCTGAAGCTTTCTGAGTTAAATACTGCCATTTGTTGATGATATAAATAATTGGGGTTGCACAAAATCTCCCCCAAGTCAACCATGATTGGCGAGCCATCATAAGGGCGATCGGGCCGTCCGGCCCCAGCAGGCGATCGACGATGTCGTCTCGCCGCGGCCGGCCGTCGTCTTCGGTGGCGAGGGCTGCGGCTCCGGTGAACGGCAGTATTTTAGTTTACCGTCATTATTCATATTTAACATACGATCAAGGTCACACAAGATGGTGATGGGAATGAGCGATGGTGCAGGCGGCGCAGAAGGGACAAGAGAATCTGAAGGAGTGGCACTGAGCAGGGAATACAATTGGACCATATGCCACCGCACTTAGCAAGTCGTTGGTCCTGCCGTAATTTATATGAAAGTTTGTGTATTTTCCTCATTTTTTTTCTGGAGAGCATGGCGGTCTGTGATGCTCCTGCAGGATGTCATAAGTCGGTGTCGACAATACGATTTTCTGCTCAATCGAAGGTGAGTATGCTTTTTAGCAGTATTTCAAACAGTAAGTTTCATCTGTGGTGACATCGCAATTAATGCACAGTGAAAGCCTTTCTTCCATATTTTGTATTAAATATATGAATGTGTATCAGTTTAACAATCAAATGTACAACCATTGTTGTTTGCCACCAACATTTTGTTGTTGTTTGGCCCGAAGCCACGGTGGATAAAAAGATTGCCCGCCCAGGAGCCGCAGCCAGCAGCCCCGGACCCCGACGACGGCTGCCGCGGCGAGTCGGTATGGTTGATCGTCCGCTGAGGCTGGATGGGCCGCTCGCCCTTATGGCGGTTCGCCACGCATGGTTGACTTCCGCGATTTTGTGCAACCCCAATTATTGATATCATCAAAAAAATGGCAGAATTCAACTAAAAAAGCTTCAGCGAACCACATGAGACGTGAGCCTTTAGCACTTTCGATCGTACCTATTTTTAGGGCCACCTTCAAACAGTGGCTTAACCCTCGCCCTACGGGGGGTCCTAAAACGACCCCCTGAGGTATTTCTTGCATAACTTTTTAGACATGCGGTACATCTTACTAAAATTTTCAGTAGCTAAGTATACAACAATTATACGTATTCGGTAAAAATGTCATTGAAATTAGTTGAGGAATGTCGGAAATACTGATGTTTTGATGACGTCATGTTAGTGCAAAAACGATAAATGTTTGAAAAATCGTAGAAAACAGACTTTTGAAGGAAATTGCAAACGCAATTAGGAAAAGATATAAAATGTAATTTTCTTTAAAATAGCGGTCTCGGATTTTCAAAAAAATTGGGTTTTTGACTCCCAAAATGAACAAAAACTGTATTTTTTTAAAAATCACCACAAAATGAAAACTTTCAAAGATGTTAAAAAACGGAATGTGTGTGAGAGAACTGAGTATGGACAATACTCAACCAAATTTCAAAGAAATATCTCTATTTTTGACTGAGTGATGGCTCCCTATGTGTAAGAAATTCATGACGTCATTTTTTAAATACTTTTTGACTTCTTTTGACCAGATACGAATAAATAATTACCTTTTATATATTTCTTAGACAAAACTGGTCTAGGAACATGCCTTTTTATTTACATTTATCAATTTCTCATTTTGAGGTTTTCTGACAGAGCAAAATCGCTGTTCTGGACGTGGTCGATCGAGGTCATTCACTTGACCTGGAAGGTCACTTGTTGACCCGAAACCTTAAAATTGCATACCGTTAGATTCCAAACATGACAGGCAACATGTTGGTTCTTACCGAGTTGCTCTATGTTGCTTGGTTTGGAAGTTAACAGGGGGTCTTTTTAGGACCCCCCCCCCCCCCGTAGGGCGAAGGTGAAAAAAGCTCCCGTATTGCGAGGGTTAATACATTGTCGCCAATGGCGGCAATCGCCGCTTGGGTCACATTGCTCCCCAGCGCCCCTGGCGGCGAAAATTTTGCTGACAACCCATTGTGTCGTTTATGGCACATATGGCACCCTATAAGAAGGTAGAGTCATCCGGCGATTTGACCGAATCCGACTTAGGGGTGGTGACGTCATCTTGGCGGAGAATCCCTTACCCCTATACAATCAAGAATAACTCTAATTTTTTTAAAGACTATATATAACATTCTACCTAGCCGAATTACAGACAACATACCCTGAAAGAAAGACCGATTCAAGCTCTCTAACTTATCTAAATAGCATTTTGCTCCTAAGTTACTCCTATTTTCATAGCGAAAGATCTCTTATCTTACTCCTTCGCTAATGTTAAAAGGCCATACATAAGCCGCGCCACAAATGTCGGTGCGCCAAAATTTTCCAAATAGATGACGTCACGCACTAGAAAGAACCACGTATGCTACCGTTTTCGGGCAATTGACATACGTGGTTCTTTTTTTGCATGGCAAAAAAAAATAGCCTATGGCGGCTGCAGGGATGACAACCCCTTGCATTTGCTGATCTCCGAGGGTCTCTCGTGGAGTTGAGCGAGCCGGCTTTCTGTATCTCGTTTTAAACTTAAACAAAAACGTCAAGTCCCATTAGTGGGACAGAGCTTGTGCTTGCGTGGTTCTCAGTTGTGTATGTATGTATGTATTAACACAGCTTGGCACGACCCTGAGGCAGGGTTCTGTTTTGGGCTGGTTACAACGCCAGTCAGGATTGATCCCATTCTGATCAGGTGGAGGGAAAGTTGCTGTTGTAAGGTGAGAAAACTGCCACTCTTCTTTTCTGGAATCTGTTGTTCTCTTGCTGTTTTTTTTTTTTGTTGGAAGTGGTGTTGCATGTTTGAAGACTAAGTTCAAGTTTGTGCTACAGATTCTGTGTTGGATTTTTATAAGATACTCTTTGATGTTTTATCTTTTGAGGGATTCACAACCAGTGGCGCACACAGGGGGAGGGGGGGGGGGTCAAAGGGGTCAGCTGACCTCCCCCCCCCGAAATTTCTGAGGGGGCCCGCTTAAAAAAGACCCGTATCCTGGCAAGGGCCCGGTCTTGGTAAGGCCTGATCGAGACAGGGGCCCGGTGCTGGCAAAGGCGTGATATGGGGCACGGTCAGGACGAGGGCCCGGTCCTTGCATATTCTTGATGCGGGCCCGTTTCCGGTAGGGGCCCGGTTTTGGTCGGGCCCGATCGAGGCAGGGGCCCGGTGCTGGAAAAGGTGTGGGATGGGGCCCGGTCAGCACGAGGGCCCGGTCCATGCATATTCTTGATACGGGCCCCTTTCTGGTAGGGGCCCGGTCTTGGTCAGGTCCGATCGAGGCAGGGGCCCGGTGCTGGCAAAGGTGTGATATGGGGCCGGTCAGGACGAGGGCCCGGACACAACAGGGCCCGCTCCTTGCAAATTATTTGATACGAGCCCCTTCCTGATAGGGGCCCGTTCCTGGTAGGGGCCCGATCAAGACAGGGCCCGGTACTGGCAGAGGCGTCATATGGGGCCCGGTCAGGTTGAGGGCCCGGTCAAAACAGGGCCCGGTCCTTGCACATTATTGATACGGGCCCGTTCCTGGTAGGTGCCCGGTCTTGGTCAGGCCCGATCGAGGCAGGGGCCCGATGCTAGCAATGGCGTGATATGGGGTCCGGTCAGGACGAGAGCCCGGTCACAACAGGGTCCAGTCCTTGTAGATTCTTGATACGGGCCTGTTCCTGGTAGGGGCCCGGTTTGGTCAGACCCGATTGAGGCAGGGGTCCGGTGCTAGCAAAGGCGTGAAACGGGGCCCGGTCAGGACGAGGGCCCGTCGGCCGTCACAACTGGGCCCGGCCCTTGCAAATTCTTGATACGGTCACGTTCTGGTGACACGAGCCCGATCCTGGTAGGGGCTTGGTCTTGATCAGGCCCGATCGAGACACGGGCCCGGTGCTGGCAAAGACTGGGCCCGTGCCTTTGCCACAACAGGGCCCGTGCCTCGATCGGGCCTGATCAAGACCAAATCTGGGGCCCGAAATAGAAAATATGGGGCCCGGTCAAAACGAAGGCCCGGTCACAACAGGGCCCGGTCCTTGCATATTCTTGATACGGGCCCGTTTCTGGTAGGGGTCCGGTCTTGGTCAGGTCCGATCGAGGCAGGGGCCCGGTGCTGGCAAAGGCGTAATATGGGGCCCGGTCAGGACGAGGGCCCGATCACAACAGGGCCCGCTGCTTGCATTTTGTTTTATATGGGCCAGTTACTGGTAGGGGCCCGTTCCTGGTAGGGCCCCGATCAAGGCCCCGGTGCTGGCAGAGGCGTGATATGGGGCCCGGTCAGGTCTAGTCTCTGGCCAAAACTATAGTGGCTAGAGCAAACATTAACTAAATTTATCCCTTTACAACTGCGAAATATGCGTTTTCCCCCTAGGGTTACATTGAAAAGGCCACGATTTTATAACTTGACCTTGGTCACCGATATAGAAAATCTGAGATATTGTAGTCCCTAATGACCTCATGACGTGCCATGAGTTTCATGTCGCTCGATTAACCACTCGATTAACCAAGGTGGTGCTACCTAGAAGCTGTTTGGTGGTCATGTCATTTCACCTGACCTGACCTGGCCGGGACCCAATGGTTTGTCAAAACGTGGCTTAGCTATTCATTTCAAGTTGCTGAAGTTTCAAGTCCATATCTCTATGCATTTTCTGATTATGGCGGGGAAAAAACTAGGGGGGGGGGGCAAAAAAACGCCATGTGCGTCTGCAAGAATATCTCGGTATTCCTACAATAGTACAACATATACTATACCTATACATTGTAGAGAAAGGAAATATAGTTGTGTAGAAAGGACAAATTGATTTGATTATGATCCTCCTATGAATCAGACGATAACAAAATGGCAGCAGAAAGGACTTCAAACTGAAACTATACCAATCAGGTGAGCCACAAGACGGCAAGACAACAAAACATATTTTCATAGATGATATGTTATGGATGCCGGCAAGGCAAATGACCTACAAGTGAAGTAGGCAGACGGCACAAGTGAAGAACAATGACAGTGGCCAACAAAACGAACAAATAACCACAGTGCCACATCATCAGCAACAATGCAGATCCTTCTAGGTCGGGTATCATCCCCACTGTCCACCGTCCAGTTCACCCATCTTGTCATCACAAGAACTAAGGCTAGTGAACTATAGTTTGCTCCCTTCCTCCACTCGCATCTGGCTACAAATCAATGAACAGGCAGCCAGATTGATGGGCAAACAGTTTCTCAGCATTGTTTGAATTTCAATAATAGAGATACAACAGCTGTTGGCCGTACACCACATCATACATGCCAGATGCTGTCTCCACATTACCTAATATCAATGAATAATGAATATATAAGTTCTATACTTCAATTAACATTTTTGTTCTAATTATTTGTAAAAGCTTTCATTCAACCGTGGCTAATTTTACTAAAACAAAATCATTTTGAGCAAGTACCTACCAACACAGGATTATCATCTTCCTATTACTCTATAGACTCTTCGTTAATCACCAAATATCCACGGTAAATAGAATGCAAATATCCATGTTTCAAAACCAAAGCAAATTCAAACAATAGAATCCCAGGTTCGAATCAGTTCAACTTCAAGCTAATCAAGGCCATAAATATAAGGTAGAACCGTCCCTACCAAGCAGTATCTGCCATGACGTCACAGAGGGCATACTTACCTATATCCGGCATAGCAAGCTAAATATATGAACCACTATTTCGCAAGTGACATACATGTAAAGTTAATCATCAATAATGTATGTTAGACAGCATAAAGTATCATAGTAATGACAAGGAAACTCACAGGGATCCAAAAAGTAATTTACCGATGACGTCACCGGGGGAATTTATTGAACAGCTAATTAGGCATTGGGATGACAACGGCCTGCAAGCTAATCACACAGTCTGATGGTAACGCCACCCTTGCTTGTGGTGGCGCTACCTTCATAATCTTGAGATAACTTGGTAAACTTCAAATGACCAAAACAATCTCTCATATTTCGCAAGGGGCCGGATAATTTAGTGAGGTATTTCCCAAGGCAGACGGGGGCCGCTCTTAAAATTCTGGCCGGCGGTTGGCGGCACCTATGTTAAAGCAATGGAAGTGGCCCACGCCACGATCGCGGTCCAGAACGTTAGAGACATTTCAGGACACTTATTTTTGGCGATAATTATTTCTATCCGATACAAATATATCGACCGAAAGTTGGGGGTGGTGGTATTTGGGGTTCACAACTAGCAATAATAAAGAAAGAAACTTGGCAGCTAATTTGACAAGTTTGTGTAGTTGTGCATTACACTTTACATAATTGATGACCACAGAGCAAAGCAGATTGTTAAATTGGGACATGTTATTGTAAGTTATTGCAAGTTATTGTAGGGAATATTTTGGCGCACACTATATATAGTAAGTTCGCACTTTTTAACATCCCTGGTTGTGTGGACATTCACTGGAGTTTCCATCCACAGTTGATTTAAATCGGTGAAACTTGTCTTTTGTTAATCTTTTCAAATTTGTAAACGGTCAGCATTCTGGATATTTAAAGGGAATGTTTGAGTTCAATAGGGAAAATTGAGGTAGAGGTTATCAGCATAAACTCATGAAACAAAGTAGGACTAGGCTACGACAGTCATTTTTCAGTAGAAGGGTTGTAGGACATTGGAATAAGCTACCAGGGGTCAGGGGGATGTCGCTGATGCAGGACACTTGATTTTTTCTTCAAAATTATATTAGATAAATACTTTACAGAGAAGGGATTAGTTCATAAATACTTGTGGGATTAGGCTTCTTTTATGCAGGTAGAGTAAGGTGATTTGAAGGAGCGAGACTGGTAGAGGGGGGCACAACCTCGAGGATGGGCCCAAGAGGTTCTTTGTTGCACTTTTATTGTATGTCTTTATGGGGCCGTAGGAAACACAGCTATTAAACTTGTATATTTTGCATTATAATTTTTTAACATATACCATAAGCTTATACATTGTTAGTGCAAATTTGTTTTTTGTTTGAGTGTGTTGTGGGAACGGGCAAAACCACAGTATATTTTATCGAAATTGTGTCAGGGTATTGTTTATTTTCTGTTGAGAATGGAGAGCTACCAAGTAATAGGTATACTTCGATTTTTCCCCATTATGTGTGGATTGGCTTGGCAAAAATATTGAGTCTGTATGAATGTGACAAATTTGTTGATTTGTTTTTCCAGACAGTGTCCTACAACACCCTGTGTACATGAAACCCTATGTTCCACTATTTGTTATGAGTTTTACTGTGAATTTCTCACTCCTTAATTTAAAATGTATTGGATGATTGAAACCCTAATTCCGATTTATGGATGTAATGACATGAACAGTCTGCGGAGGAAAAGACAGGTACGAATTAACATAGGTAATATCATATTCTGATGAAGCAAGTAATTGGGAATTGATAAAGTCAAGTACATGTGGTTTTTGGTCGAATATTCCCAATATTAGCAGTGTCGTAACCCGTGGCGGCGGTAGATGGCGCTAGTGACAGACTCCATGCGCTACAAACATGACCCCAGCTCAGCTGGGGTCACTTTTTCAGTGCCATTTTTGGTCGGGCCACTCAAAGCATTTTCACCACCCTGCCTACCACTGCCTGCTTGAAAAGTTTGTCTGTGTTATATTATATTGGTCACAAATCTCCTACGGCCCCAAAGTCGAGCCATAGCCATTGTTGATGTTTTATTATGAAAGATGCTAAGGTTGTTGAAAGTATAATTAACTGCATACGCTTTTTAATTTTAAAGTGCACTGACGGAATGGTGATGTTGAGTTTACAATATTCAAAAGAAAATCATAGTCCGCAAAGTAGTGATTCTAAATAGTGATGAGGCGACTCCAACTTTACGAATGTGTGCCAATCATGAGCGGTACGAATGTATTGTTTGATCTAATGGGGTCGGGAATAGAGGTGCCACTTTTCTACCCGCTTACCCGCCAGATGTGGGTAGTTGCTACCCGCATGGGTAGTAGCAGGTAGCACAAGCAATCTTTTGGCTGAAGCGGGTAGTTGGCGGGTAGCAAAATATGCATAGATTTATCAAGTAAACACAGGAATTGTGATGGCGGATTGAACACATATATGCACCTCAGTTAGTAACCAGAGATAAATACAAAACAGTTGAGCATTGCAAAATGAGTTATTTAATGGCAGACATATTGATAGCAAACAAAATGAAGCATAATTTGTATTAATATACCCAGTCTGACATACAATATCTATTCAACAATCTCATGTTGTTGATACAAATGAGCACTGCACAACTAGTCTAAGTGAACACTAACAACAAGTAAAGCTCTGACTGCTTTCACATCAAGATGCACACTTCTTGCAAAATATTCCTAAACAATTTTCCCTGACATTATAGTGTATCAGACCTGAGCTGTCAGGGTCACAAACAGAGAAGACCAAAACAGCACCAAGTCTGGTTGCTGGAGGAGTAGTAACAATGCTAACAGGCTAAGCGCAACCCAAAACAATGGCATAAGGGCCTCATAGGAAAATAAATCGACAGTCATGTTCCAAATCACTGAACATCACCAATCTCCTAAAACATTCAGATAGCATGAGATAGCAAAAACATTCATAGCAATTTGTCGCAGATGAGACAATCGTAACGAGTACAGCCCGTACAGAAACAGTAAGCAAAATTGTATGTCATTATATATTTTATTTGGTGTATGGGAAATATTTCAAAGTTTTTTTCCCCTCTTTAACCTTAAAGCAAGTGATGCTTAAACATAAATATTTATCTGTTCCATTTAGACCTCACAAACATATCTATTTTTGTGTGTGTTCTACAACAATGATTTCATCAGCTGTTTGCACAGCGACATGATGACATCTGTGACGCATCAGAGACATTGTGAAATCAGTGTTATTACTGAAGATGTCAGTTGGTGAACTTGGTGACTGTACCTTTGAAGTTTGAACATAGGCATAAATACACATAATTGTCAGATCAGCAACATATTTTGAAAGGCTTGAAACAATGAGCAATTTAATCCATTGATAGTGTGGGTTGAAATGCTGGGCATTAGGCATACACAATTTGTATTACCTAAACCATGCTTTCCAATATTTTCCAGAAGGTCCAGGTACTAGTTGTCATGCTCAAGGTGCCTGTTCTTATGAATACCATTTGTGTATCTGTTCTCTTGCATGAATGTATGATTTGTCTTGCAAAATAAGAGATCATAGCCCAGAACTTGCTTCCTTGTTTTTCTTGCAATAAATATATAGTTGCTGTATCACACCATTTATGCACAAACTTTGATAGTGACTGATTATTGGTGTGTGAGCTACCATGAGGTAGTCCTTGCCTACTTTGACCCAACATGATGCTTTCCAGTTTTGTTTACAGATCCATTAGGCTCTTCATTTAATTATATATATTGTGTCAACTTGTTTTTAGTGACTTATGATGTTTTATAGCTTTTAGGGTTAAGGAAGGCTTTAGGGAAAAGTTGTATTTTCTTTATTAAATGTTTTTGGTCTAAAACTTCTAAAGAGTAATAAATGTTTTTTGTGGGTACTTGCGGGTAGCTGGCTGCCTATATAGGCAAGTGGGTAGTGGCGGGTAGTTGAAGAGGGTTTGCGGGGCGGGGCGGGTAGCCACAGGCTTGAGAAGTGGCACCTCTAGTCGGGAACCAAATTTTGCAGGTGAAATCGGACACGCTTAAACTACCTATACACACCAAAAACTCCATATTGGCCCGCGAGGTGGCAATATCCCTTTAATTGGAAGTTGGATATTGATATTACAAGAGCTTAGTATTCATTACAGGTTTGTGCCGAGCACAGATAGACTAAGCATTTGAATAAACAATATATGCCTTTGATACACTGGATCTGTTTGTTACAGCCCCGTTTCTGTCGCCTTCTCTGTCACTCCTCCTTATTGACACTGACTTGGTGTTTTGATAGCTCTCTGTTTTGATGGAATCTTCTGTTATTTCCTACGATGTTGCACGGATCCTCCGAAACCAAGAAAATGCTGAAGATGCAACAAAAATGGTTCGCTCATACGAATCGTCGCTCTCGCTCTCGCTCTCTCGCTCTCTCGCTCTCTCGTTCTCTCGTTCTCTCGTTCTCTCGCTCTCTCGCTCTCTCGCTCTCTCGCTCTCTCGCTCTCTCGCTCTCTCGCTCTCTCGCTCTCTCGCTCTCTCGCTCTCTCGCTCTCTCGCTCTCTCGCTCTCTCGCTCTCTCGCTCTCTCGCTCTCTCGCTCTCTCGCTCTCTCGCTCTCTCGCTCTCTCGCTCTCTCGCTCTCTCGCTCTCTCGCTCTCTCGCTCTCTCGCTCTCTCGCTCTCTCGCTCTCTCGCTCTCTCGCTCTCTCGCTCTCTCGCTCTCTCGCTCTCTCGCTCTCTCGCTCTCTCGCTCTCTCGCTCTCTCGCTCTCTCGCTCTCTCGCTCTCTCGCTCTCTCGCTCTCTCGCTCTCTCGCTCTCTCGCTCTCTCGCTCTCTCGCTCTCTCGCTCTCTCGCTCTCTCGCTCTCTCGCTCTCTCGCTCTCTCGCTCTCTCGCTCTCTCGCTCTCTCGCTCTCTCGCTCTCTCGCTCTCTCGCTCTCTCGCTCTCGCTCTCGCTCTCTCGCTCTCGCTCTCGCTCTCTCTCTCTCTCTCTCTCTCTCTCTCTCTCTCTCTCTCTCTCTCTCTCTCTCTCTCTCTCGCTCCCCAGCTCTGTCGCACCCTCTTCTCTCCTTTTTCCCTTTCTATGCGCATCGCTCCTTCTGCTTCCTCCTGTAGCATCCTCGTTCTAAACTCACAATCTCTCACATCCATGTTGTCACCCTCGAATCCCCTTTATGTGCGCAGTTAACATCACTACGGTGCTATTATCAAATCGCCCGCCTCCCACCAACACTTTATTCATACGGAATCTTCCAGATGTATTAAGCTAAACGCAAACTGACGCGGAAGGCGCGGCAAAAACCGACAGAGCTTTGGCGCGTGCTGGCTGGATAGATGGTGGTGTCGGGCCTCCGAATGCCAATGAGGCGCGCCGGTTTGGTGCGCGCCACAAATGAATTCGGCGCGGCCGCCGGCCACCATCAGTCTGCGCTATCAGCGCCGGCACCGACTCAATTGTCCGCCGGCCGTATGTCTCCCCTGAGAGCGGCCCGGCCGAGAGCGGTGCGGCGGCGGCGGCGGCGGCGGCACCGCGGCAGCGCTGGACCGGACGGCAGCCGGGCAGCCGCCGTCCACCGAGGGCTACGAGAGATGGTCCGGCCAGCTGTGAACTGAGGCTTCCTCTGCCGCCTTACCAGGTGACCTGAGGCTTCCTCTGCCGCCTTACCAGGTGACTGAGGCTTCCTCTGCCGCCTTACCAGGTGACCTGAGGCTTCCTCTGACGCCTTACCAGGTGACTGAGGCTTCCTCTGACGCCTTACCAGTGACTGAGGCTTCCTCTGACGCCTTACCAGGTGACTGAGGCTTCCTATGACGCCTTACCAGGTGACTGAGGCTTCCTCTGCCGCCTTACCAGGTGACTGAGGCTTCCTCTGCCGCCTTACCAGGTGACTGATGCTTCCTCTGCCGCCTTACCAGGTGACTGAGACTTCGTCTGCCGCCTTACCAGGTGACTGAGGCTTCCTCTGCCGCCTTACCAGGTGACTGAGGTTTCCTCTGCTGCCTTTCAGGTGACCTGGTGCACCAACGCCACGGTTTCCGAGCCTGAACTCTGTCACCAGCGCCTGAAGACCTCCTCTGTCACCGTGCTCGCTAGTTCCAGTGTCCATGCTCGCCAGCTAAACATCACCTCGCTTTCCAACTACATGCATCCAGAATATTGTATTATTTTGCTCACATGTCAGTGTAAAAAAATCCTGAAGGAGGTAAAATATATCTTTCTGGCCTTAGGGACTCTTCTGAAGGTCTACTTAAAAAAGTTAAAACTATAAAATAACACCTCGTCTGGAATTTGTGCCGCATTGTATGAGCACCAGGCTACAGCAACTGTGTTGAACTCAACATGATAGAAAATAAAACCTTTCCCAATGTCACTTAATTTAGTCGATTAATCCGCTTCCCAACTCCGCCACGTAACACACGTGTCATACGGTCATACCACACACGTGTCGTAACACACGTGGCCTACGGCACGTGTCGGCTCGCGCTCCGCCGCTGCTGAGCCGACTGGCGGCACGTGCCAGCCCGTGGTCGGTGGCTGCCGATCGGAGCCGCTCGGCACGTGTCCCCTGCAGTCCGTGTCGGCTAGTCGGGTATCAGTCGCAGGCGGCGATTGTCTCGTCAGCGAGCACCATTCATCGACTGCCTATCGGCTCACCGCCGCCGCCGCCGCCGCCGACGACGACGACGCAGCCGACGCAGCCGACGCAGCCGACGATGGCGCCGTCGCCCATAATTACACTAATGTGCCGCCTCCGCCGCCGATGCCGCCGCTACTGCCGTGTGGGACGCATCGGACGCAGCGGACGCGTCGAAAGCGATGATGCGCGATGGTCGGCGACGTCGAAGTCAGGAAGAGATGGACAGTAGCGCGGGGCAGGGAAGCGCTAGTGAGGCCGACGTTTACTCTATTCGAAATTAAATTGATTTCAGCGCACAGAGACAGGTCACTGAAGATGTCAGTGAGACTGCCTTCAGAACACACTATCCATGGAGCCGTGTTCGTTCAATATGTCTACATCTGCTGGCTGTCACATTCAAGTTATAGTACCTACTTGTCATTTGCCATATTCGGTTGACAACAGAGAAGACAGAAGACAATACTTCGCATACGAACTGTCTCCCTCCCGCCTTCGTGAGGCTTGCCTGCGGGAACTTGGCACTCCCTGCTCTTGACTCGCGTCACCGTCTTACACGTTCGCTCTGACTGCGGTTCATACTGCAAATGAGAGCGAATAAGTGCCGCCATTCTTCTCAGGCATTAGAAACGGAATCTCACGAGCACAGCCAATCTCACATGTAAATGAAGCAAACGAGAAAAATATGCAAAAGTAAACGACGCCGGGTAATAACGGACGGAGACAATCGGGGTCCGGGGATTTGGTGCTGCCAGATAGCGCCATCAAAATTAAAACCCAGAACAAATTCTGCATTTTATGGCGCGGACACAGGGCTGGGAAAGCTGGGAAATCCTCCGTTACAAATTACCCCTGAGCGACTAATGTAAATAAGATGTGTTCTCCGAAATTGTCTCGTAAGTTGGACGGAAGGATTAGCCGGAGGAAGCGCTCTCGGAAAAGAATCCCTCAAAGAAGGGACGGGCGCGGCTCCGCAGAAGAATGGGCGGCTCTGTTCTGAGGCCGGGCGGCTGTCTGTGCACATTACGGTGACGCAGAGGGGAGCCTGCAGCCTGCAGCTGATCTGTGTCATTGGGAGAAAGCAGCTCCACCGGAAGTGGAAATATTGGGCCGCACTGTTCCACGGATGTCCAGAGAGCCGCTGTAATGTGCCGGCCTGCGCATAATAGGCAAATTAGGCAAATACAAATTACTTTTAACATCTTTGTAAGCACAACGGTCATGAAGTTATAAAAAGATACAATACTGTTAGGCCACCATGCATATTTTGTGTTACTACACAAACTTCGTGCCTTGAGCCAAATGAATAAATGAACACATATGATCGCATTTCAATGCGCCTTTTCGTCGCCATATGACTGACAGTGAGTATAAGGCTCTGCTGAAATTGTGTAAGCTGCATAGTTCTTTTTATTTGTATGATACCAGATTAAGTAATAACAGAAATCAGCGACACGGTACCTTATCAACGGTAAGGGGCGATGGCACGCAACGAGGACAAACAATGATGAAAATGGAGCCGGAGCGGCCGGGCGCGGACAAAGTATACAGAGGGGAGACACGGAACGTGAACAAGGGGCAGACCAGGCCAATGCCGAGCGGCCCCTGGACTGTACCGGGTCCGTGTACCCAGTCCAGTACCCAGCTCAGGGGGCCGTCCAGTGTCCAGGGGAAGCCGGCCTGGTTGGCGCGGGGCGGAGGAACATGTCGAGGACAGTAATACATACAATTCACCTACTACTCCTGCCAAACCAATGCTAAG
>JAXIVJ010005846.1:0-71154 GCA_036785665.1 Chirona hameri
TCGAACTTGACCTTCACAGCAGTAGTAGTCGCGGAGCCACGCTTGCTCACCGCTTTCTCTTTCTGATTATAGCAAATCGAGGAAACCCTCCGACAGCTGCGATTGGTTAGCTTGAAACGTTCGTCGAACTGGAACGATAGATGAAGTGCACACCACCAACGGCTAATCAAATCCAATAGAGCGGCCATTCAGTTTCAGTACCCTCTCCGCCTGGGAACGCAGCGCCGCCAAATTGACCACACACTCTGCAGTGATTCGGCTCCACGCAGAAATCACTCCACACCGCAGTTCTCACAACCCGCCCTGTATCAGAGTCGGTCCTGTGACCTTGAACGCCCCGCCCCTGTGTCGGGCGGAAGGTCAGGGAACTCGGGAATCCGGGTCACACCAGGATGTCTGAGGTGTCGTGCGTTATACGGCCCGCCGGGCCCGGCTGGAGCGTGAGTTGGCAGCGGGTGGCGAAAGTAAGCGTTGTAATGGGAGAATGCGGTATTATAACCGACTGCAACGTATCAAATATCATCAAAAGTGACAGGTCAAACATGATCTCCGACGCTCTGATCACTATGCTCACTATATGGTCACAAGGAACACATGGTCACTATGCTTACTTACATGCAAACCAAACCGAACTTCTATTTACATTGAAGCTTGATTTGCTTTGATCAACGTCACGCGTTCGATCATTTCATTGATTTTTGCGCAATAGAAACTCATGAATATTGCCGGTGGGCCAGACTTGTGATACATGAATAAAGGGCTGGAGACTGCAGCAGCGCACACAACAGTAACACCAAGGACTAGAGACTGCAATAGCGTACACCAAGAAAACAGCATGACACAATGCAGCGAATATCACCAGAAATTGTAATGGCACACATTCGAGTAGTACAAGGACTGCCTTGCGACACAGCGGCTTTTGATTAAATACCGAGCGGCCGCGAACACGGCGAAGTTGGAGGGCGCCGGAGGGCTCCAAAGATGAGAGGCATGCCATTCGAAAGCTTACCTCATGAGGATCTCAGATATATCATATTATTTATTTTTTAATCTGTCGAGGGCTTTTTTTGCAAATGTCATTTCTGGTCGAAATCTCGGAACTGTTCGGATGACCGATGCTACCGCTTACGTTAGGGCAAAGAAGCTGGCAAATGGCATTTGTGCAAACTCGTTACAGCCTGTAGAACAGCCTCCAACTGATAACTGAACCTCGCGCTGTTGATATAATCAACAATCACCAGCAATAGTGAATCACCCCCCCCCCCCATAGCTGCCGTACGGCTCACCTCCCCACTCCCGTGAATGCCTGATCGACCTTCGCGACCCGCCCGCGCAGGGCCGGCCGCCGCCGATCCCCTCTACGGAACTGTGTTTTGGCAAAATGTGGGCGACCCCTGCGTTGGAATGTGACATTTCGAGTTCAGATGGTCGGCCCAGTCCTCCACAAAGACATGGAGCCAGACCCAGTAGAGACCAAGCCCAGGAAAGGGTATACATTCTCACGAGTTTCCGGGTATTTTGCAATATTTAGCCTCTAACCAGCGTGGTGTAACGCTCCTGTTCGGGACGCGCTGCCAGAGGCCGTACGCACTCGGCGAGCTGGGCGGGGCTACCGGTTGGCGCGGCGCGCTGACACGCCACCGCCACCCGGCCGCGGGCCGACTGGCAGCTGACCTGGGTCGGTACAGTCACTGGCAGTGTGCCCAGAACGGGAGCGATACACCACGCTGGTTAGAGGCTAAATAATGCAAAATACCCGGAAACTCATTATAATTTATACCCTTTCCTGGGCTTGGTCTCTACTGGGCCTCGCTCCATGTCTTTATGGAGGACTGGGCCGACCATCTGAACTCGAAATTTCACATTCCAACGCAAGGTTCGTCCACATTTTGACAAAACACAGTTCTGTAGAGGGGGTCGGCGGCGGCCGGCGCTGCGCGGGCGGGTCGCGAAGGTCGATCAGGCGTTCACGGGAGCGGGGAGGTGAGCCGTACGGCAGCTATGGGGGGCGATTCACTATCGCTGGTGATTGTTGCTTATATCAACAGCACGAGGTTCAGTTATCAGTTGGAGGTTGTTCTACAGGCTGCAACGAGTTTGCACATCTGCCATTTGCTAGCCTCTTTACCCTAACGTAAGCGGTAGCATCAGTCATCCGAAAAGTTCCGAGATTTCGACAAAAAATGGCATTTGCAAAAAAAGCCCTCGATAGATTTCAAAAATATTATATATCTGAGATCCTCATGAGGTAAGCTTTCGAATGGCATGACTCTCATCTTTTGCGCCCTCCGGCACCTTCCAACGAACCGTGCGAAGCACCCGTGAGGTTTCTGGCCAACAAGACCCGTACAACACCATATTGGCCGATCAACGAGCTGGCGCTTTCATATGAGCTCAAAGTCTGAGATAAGAATCAGTGCTGCTGTGGTCTGCACGTGTGCGCGTGCATAGTGACTTGAGAGTTCCGCTACGTGCAAACTACCAACAGTCGTTCTTCAGAATGCATGTAAATTTGCATCTCAATCGGTCCTGTAGTTTTTGAAATATGAAATACGGTGGTGCACGTGCGCACGTGCATTCGTTTTTATTCGTTTGTCCCACCGAAGGGTTAATTTATTCACAAAAAACAATGAACACATCAATACAAACAGCATTGCACATTGTCTCACTCACATGGTCATGCATCATACAGCCGTCTCGCTACGGCTCACAACTCATCACTCTGGCACACACCACTGTAGCCTGCCTAGACAATAAGCTTTTCGCTACACCACAGCCCAGTACATGTGCAAATGAGGCGCGCGCGCGCGTGTGTGTGTGTGCGCACGCACGTGCATCTTAGCGCACGCCCCAAACAGTGTAAAGTAGGCACGTAGCCAAGGGGAGGGCGGCGGGGGCGGCCTCCCCCCCTGGAGGCCAGGAGGGCCCTTTTTGGCGAGCGAGGGCCCTTTTCGGCGCGCGCAGCGCGCCGAAAAGGGTCGACGAGACCGCGCGAAGCGCGGTATCATAGGCTCTTTACTACACGAAGCGTGGTCTTAGAGAGTTTAGAGGACTTCAGAGGCCCTTTAGGGCCACCAGGGCCCTCTCTGAAAGACCAGAGGGCCCTTTGGACGTTCAAAAGAGCCCTGTGCATGTCAGAGGGGCCCCTGGCCAGACCGAAAGGACCCCTGAACGGGTCAGAGGGCCCCCTAAGCACGTCGAATGGGCCCCCTGAACACGTCGAATGGGTCCCTAGCCAGCACAGAGGGCCCCTGTGCAGTTTGAGAGGCCCCTGAGCATGTCGACAGGGCGACAAAACGGCCAGCGCAGTCCTTTTCCAGGTCATAAGGGCCCCTGAGCAGGTTGGAGGGCCCATGGGAAGTTAAGAGGGCCCCTGTGCAGGTCAGAGGGGCCCTGACCAGACCGAAAGAGCCCCTAGGTGGGTCAGAAGGGTCCCTGCACATGCCGAATGAGCCCCTAGCCAGCACGGAGGGGCCCCAGGCCAGGTCGGAGGGCCCTCGGAGCATGTCGCAAGGCGACAAAGCAGCCAGCGCAGTCCCTTGCTAGGTCGGAAGGGCCCCTTAGAAGGTTAAAGGGCCCCTGGAGAGACCAGAGGGCCCCTGGAAAGTTAAAAGGGCCCCTGTCCAGATCGGAGGGGCCCCTGACCAGACCGAAAGGACCCCTGGGTGGGTATGAAGGGCCCCTGTACATGCCGAAGTGACCCCTGGCCAGCACGGAGGGGCTCCAGGGCAGGTCGGAGGGCCCCTTGAGCATGTCGGCAGGGCGACAAAGCAGCCAGCGCAGGCCGACCAGAAGAGTCGCTGGGCCGATCGAAGGGGCTCCTGTGCAAGTCAGAGGGACCCCTGGCTAGACCGAAAGGGTCCCTGGGCCGGTCGGAAGGTCCCTTGAACATGCCAGATGAGTTCCTAGCCAGACTGGAGGAGCCCCTGGGCAGGTCGGAGGGCCCCTGAGCAGGAGCGGCGGATTGCGGGGGCAGGGTACCCAAAATTCCCCCTAGTCGAAAATCCTGGGGGCAAAGGGTGGTTTTGCCCCCTCCCCCCCCAGATTTTAGCCTGCTCAATCTGGGGGCAACATGACCCTTCCCCTCCCCAGGATTTTCATTTGTGTGTGTGTGGGGGGGGGGGGGGATTTTGGGTACCCTGCGCCCCACAATCCGCCGCCCCTGCCCCTGAGCATGTCGGCAGGGCGACAAAGCAGCCAGTGCAGTCCCTGGCCAGGTCGGAAGGACCTCTGAACAGACCGAATGGGCCCCTTGACACACAAGAGGGGCTTCTTGGAAGGTCAGAGGAGTCTCTGGTGGGACCGGAAGGGTCAAAGCACGTAGATATCCCAGATGAAGATTAAATACAGAGAGGACTTACTCCACAATAACAAATATTAAAAGCGGAGCTTTCGGGTATATTGTAACACCCTTCGTCAGGGTGCTACAATATACCCGAAAGATCCGATTTTATTTTTTCCTGTAGAGTAAGCCCTCTTTGTATTATATATATCACCCACTCCACATCATGTCTTTTTGCTTCGCGGATCCCAGATGAGTCCCTGAACAGGTCGGAATGGCGTAGAAAAGGTCAGAGGGGCCCCTAGACGATCTGAAGGACTTTGGGCCTTTCAACAGTAAGAATACAGTTGTACAGGGAATAAAACTCAAAATTTCCGCGCCACTCCGCGGTGCAATTTAACTACAAATTCAATTATATGCGGGCTAGTAAAAAATCGGTCAGTCTCTCGGCGCATTTATGTGTTATGTTGCTACTTTCCTATATTATTGGGCAAAATAGTTAACTTTAGCACTTTTCCCCCGTACTTTTAAACGCACAATATAGCAATTTTAGAGGTCCGCACCATACGCAATGCGACGCATTGATGAGAAAGCAACCCAGGGCATAAATCTAAAAAATTTCGCACCGCTCCGCGGCGCAATTTCTTTAAGAGTTCCAGGTCTTGAGCTTAAACAAATCTTCCAAGTTGGTATAGCTGATTCCAAATTCGTGTCGCTGGTTCCAAAGTTGATGTGGCAGTTTGCTAACTCCAGCTCCTAAACTTTGGTCTGTCCCATGCCATACCTGCCATACTGCATTTTCCAGCCTGGTAACGTGCCTTTTCATGCGTTTTTTTTTTGGGGGGGGGCCTTTCAACGCTTGGGAAGGGGCCCTTTCAACGCTTGGAAAGGGGCCCTTTCGAGGCGCCGCCCCCCCCCTGGACGAAATTCTGGCTACGTGCCTGGTGTAAAGCAGGCAGTAGTCGTATCCTAGTCTGCATGCTAAATTTAACCAAATAGATACAGTAGTTTTGGAGATATAAAATAGGGATCTGCACGTGCGCACGTACCACGAGATTTCCGATTCATCATTTGAAATATTACGAGTAAATCAGACGAGAGCAGCGCACCAAATTTTATCTGAATTGGCCTGAATTTTATCTGAATTGGCCCAGTGGTTTCTGAGATACGTCACTGGGGTGTCACTGGGCACCTTTATGGTCGCGTGCGCTGGAGTCATAAAGCTCGATCCACTATAGAGTACGTATATAGGGTATCATTGGCTCTTAACGTATGACAAATTTGGTCCAGTTTGATAAAGCCGTCTTATCCTCAGACATGATTTTCAGGCAGCAGCAGTTGCCCCACGTTCACACACGCCATACATCACGTTACCACCCATAGCGGGATGTAATACGTCAAAAGTAAAATGTATTTGATGGGGTTATTTAACGGCGGACACTCGACTGCAATCTGTTGGGTAGTTCTTAAGTTAATATTAAGAAAAAAACAGTATGACCGAGCCGGGCAGCGTCAAATGTAAATTTGCATACTAAGTTGACGAGAAACTTCACGGGCGTCTCGCGCACGTTAGGTGTATATGCACGTCTGCACAAACACTCTTTGAATGCAGAGTTGCCACAAACGGAGGCAAATTTTGAGCCCAAGTAAGTATCTCATGACCAAACGGAGCACGGATTTCGCAGTCTGTTGACATAGCTGAGTAGCCCAGCTGCAGCGGGCGGGCGGACCACCGTGGTCGATATCGTGGTCATCTGTTGACATAGCTGAGTAGCCCAGCTGCAGCGGGCGGGCGGACCACCGTGGTCGATATCGTGGTCAGAGCCACTTTCCTGGTCAGGGAGGTCAGCTGCGCATACCGGTAATTTGGGGTTGAATGAACAAACAATCGACGATAATAGATTCTGATTGTCATTGATTCGTTTCACGGTTGTTGGCTGGGCCATTGTTTCGGTGTGGACGTGGTTTCGGTAGTCCAAATAACCTGATCATTGGAGCTAATATATATTTGCGAAATGGATCCATCGATTTGATATAACCGCTACATGGATAACTTAATTCTGACCAAGCACACGGCATGAAGCCTACCGATCGTCCAATAAAAAACAAAAGCAAAAATAAACATCAGCGATATTCAAAGGGATAGTGGATAACACCGAATTCGGTGTGAATCACCGGCTAAATGCTGATTTAGCCTCTTGCCATGAACGCACGTGTCAGAAGTTCGCATCGCAACAGCTAAGCATTATAATTTGTGGGTAGTACCTACCTCGGTCCGATATGGAAATTTAAGGCTCAGCGAGATTTCGAAAACAAGGGGCAAATGTTGTCTGATGAAAAATGCACCATTCCTTACGCCTGATCCAAATACAATTTGTGAAAAACACCATTACAAATCAGCAACAACCCGAGCACGGCAATATAGGCAGCTCCTGCTCTGGCCGTGTTGCTCAAGCAATGAGTAATGCCCGCCTTCGGACAGCGCGAACTGAACATACAGAAAGAAAACGTGTCAAGGTCAGCCTTCAGAGAGTGGGAGATAGCCGCGCAGAACCGACTCCAATTTATCAGCATGCCATGTGTTCAAAGCGCCCTCTGATTTAATGCCCTTGTCTAATTACCAGTTTTTGACAGGGTAAGCATGACTTTTGCAATCATAAATAATATTAAATGTCTAGCTGGTAGAGTGTGTAGAACGTGCCTAGGATAGAAGGGGTAAGGCTTTGTGCCAAGGAATGTTTGAGAGGCATTATTTGGATGGTTTTGAAAAGATTTGTGGCTTAATTCAACATTAAATCATACTTACCCGTAGCGTGTATTTTTGTAAGGCCTCATATTTTTTTTCCTAACAAGCTAAAGCAGCATAAAAACTGCAATTTGAACGAAATTGGAGGACAACTTTTACACTTTTACTCAACACCTCTCCAGAATGGAAGCTGCATCCGTGCCAACATCACGCCAAGGAGAGTGATACACAAATATATTGCCGTTTTGAACAGTGTTCAGCAGACATTCTCGCTCGGCACACCTGGCAATGCCATGCACGATACGTGCGTCAACCAACAATTGCAAGCCACCCCACCCCATCTAGATCCCCATCTATCCCGGACAGCCACCTCCCGGATCCGGATCTCAGATCCCGCCCGGCTCCCCACACACCCTCCCGGGCCGCCCGGAGCGACGTGACGTGACGTGCCCGGAGCGACGGCGCGAGCCGCCCGGAGCGACGTGAACCAAATCACTTCCGGACCTGGCCTCCGCATTCCACTTCACGACGACTTCACGCCGGATCCGCCACGCAGTGTGACGTCACCACAGACAGTGTGACGTCACCTGGCAGTAAGGAAGGCAGCGGCAGTGCGACGTCACTGCGTCTAGTGTGACGTCACCTGCCAGTAAGGAAGGCGGCGGCGGCGGCGGCGGCGGCGGCGGGACGGGGTGGTCTATAAGAAGGAGCGGGCGGCCGGCCGGCCGGTGTACTGCCGTCTCTGTTGGAGAGTTGTGCCAGGTCGGGTGTCGGCAGCGTACCCACCGTGCCGTACCGTACCTTCGTACCGTACCCACCGTGTCGCAGAGCTGCATTGCAGTGAAGATACGGGATCGCGCACAGCTGACGACCGGCTGCTCTGACCGCTGCCTCACGGAACATATATACCGTGAGTGTTCCGTGACGTCTTACCGTGAGTGTTGCATGACGTCTTACCGTGAGTGTTGCGTGACGTCTTACCGTGAGTGCTACATGACGTCTTGTTTTGGTGCGAGCAATATTAAACACCATTTTATCGGTCCATGTTGAATTGGCTTATTAACTCGCATCATTTTCGCGAAGTGTTGATAATCTTGCCATTTTAATTTGTGGGTAAATATAAATGACAGATCAATATCATTTATCCCATATCATTTTCATTTTTGATGTTTTGTTCTAATATATGGACATATTTATAGAAAATAACAGGACAAATATGTTTATTTTGGATAAATCGCAGGCATAAATATCGGATTCAAACATTCATCCCCTTTCAAGCTTCGATATTGAAAAATGTAATAACAAAAACTTGGCCCTCCTGTTCAATCCTGCCATTTAAAAACAAAATGATATAGGTACTAATACTAAACTTATTTGTCATGTCCTTTATCATTAATTCTCTAAATATATTAAAATCATAACACTTTCACCTCATCTCACATATAAACTTGCGATCAGTCATTTTATGTGCGATCATTCACAATTTGTTATTTGTAAAATGCAAACTAATGTCGTGACAAACCAACTTGACGCAGTACAAAAATAACATTTTGATAAGTATAATAATATACCAGTAAGACGCCTTAATCGTCGAAGGACGAGCGAGACCGTAGAATGCCAGTGTTGTGGTCTGAAACCACACACCAAATTTCAGCTTAACCCTATTCCCTGCGGGCGGCCAGAATTACGTTAACCTGCGGGGGGTGGGGGGGGGGGGGGGGCAGATTCTGCCCTCCCAGATATCTCGAGAATCGCTCGGTCGATTTCGATGGGGAAAACTCCATTCGATGTGTTATGACAAAATCTCTCTTTTTGAAGCCCGATATTTGTGTTTTGTTAAAAAATGGGGGCCAGGGGGCAAAACATCCGACAATTTTAGGTGTTTTTTTTAAAGGTCATTGCGGCCATGTGGCTCCACCGATTTTCATGCCTCTAACGTTTTTAAGCTTCAAATGTACTGGTCTTTAATATATTAAAAGACAACAAACAAAATAAAAAAAAACAGGCGTATTCGGGGAATATAAAATGGGGTGATTTTCTGAGATAAAAATATGTGCTGTTCGTGATTGTTTGGGACATGAACGTCACATGTGGGCATTATATGCTGTAATTTGTTAAATGTGATATATTGCGCATAGGCGTATCCAGGAAAAACATGGGGCACCATGCGCGTGACGCTTTTATCATCTTACTAATTTGAAGTTGGACCTAATTTGAGGGTGGGTATCGCCTCCCATTTGTTTATCCTGAGTGCGCCTCTGCCCCAAAAATTTATACAATCCCAGTATCTATGATGCATATTGCATTGAAATTGTTTCTGACGCATTTATTGCACTGCAAACCACGAAGGAAGTATACGCCGCAAAACCGCATTCGTAACACCCTCGCCAAAACAGGAGCCTGGAACCGCCTCTGCTGGACCGATTTTATCTCTCAAAATTTTGACACAACACGCGCCATTCAATTTTGGGAAAAGTCACAAAGTTTCAGGATGCTAGGCCTAACGGTTTATAAGCGGCAAGTGAAAAACCATCGGGAGGGGCAGAATCTGCCCCCGCAGGGAATAGGATTAATCGTTCCAGCATTTTCTGAGTTACGAAACAGGAGTGTGCACGTCGTTGCACCCAGAGTTTGACTTGCGTGACATTGCCAGTATTGTGGTCTCAAACCACACACCAAATTTACGCTTAATCGTTCCAGCCGTTTCTGAGTTACGGAACAGGAGTGTGCACGTGCGCACGTGCAGTGTGACCCAGAGTTTGACTTGCGCGACATTGCCAGTTGTGTGGTCTCGAACCACTCATTAAATTTCAGCTTAATCGGTCCAGCCGTTTCTCAGCTATAGCAGGATAACGTTTCCTGACACCCCTGCCGCGGCATGTGCCACGCGCCATGCTGACCCCTCACGTGAGACGAAACATGTCAATAACATAATTGATTGAATAGGGCTATCAGATGGCGAAGACCGCTTGTCAATGAGATGCGGGATTCCAAAGATATAAGCTCCTCAAAAGCGTTATGGTCAGTCGGGTCGGCCGCTTCTATGTGATAAAACTCCCGTATTCAGTGAGGACTGGCGAGCGCTTCGCGCGTACTCGTTAAAAGCGAGCGCTTCGCGTTCGCTCGTCTTTCCGTGGTATATGGTACAAATCTGAATATGAGCGGCCCGGCCCGGCCCGACCCGTGGCGACGCTTTTGAGAAGCTTATATCTCTGCAACCGCACAACCACTGCGCGTGGCACGTGCCGCGTGAGGGGTGTGCAAAGTGTTTTCTCGCAAAAAAACTCTGCAACGGCTGAGCCGATTGTGTTCAAATTTGGTGTGTGGTTAGGGACCTCTCAGACGCCACTTTCCCACAAGTTATTAGCGGGGTTCCTCTGCACGTGCGCACGTGCACACCCCTATTCTATATCTCAGGAACGGCTGAGCCGTTTGTGTTCAAATTCAGTGTGTAGTTAGGGACCTCTCAGCCGCCTCTTTCCCACAAGTCGGGGGTGGGGTGCCTCTGCATGTGCGCACGTACGCACCTTTGTTGTATCTCAGAAACTACTTGTCCTATCGGGTTGATATTCACCATATATTTCCTTCGCGCTCGCTCGTTCATTGCCGACTACGGCGCCTTACTGGTAATACTACTGCATGAAGCCAGTGTAAATACATTTTCAAGACCGAGGTGCTTGGAGGCCGGAGGCCGAGGTAAAAAATCAATAAGGCGCAGAGGTCTTGAAATTTTATGCCGGCCGAGTGTGGTATTATTTTTACTATATGCCGCAAATTCCAGTCAGGTTTTTATCACACACTGTTTTCACGCGCTCTGGTAAAATAAATTTGCCCTAGGGGATTTTTATAATTCCACTTGTTACCACACCACTCGGGCCAATGTATTCTGATATCTCCGGCATATGGTAAAGATAAATAAAATGATAAAACAATATAATGGCATACTTTGAAGCGAAGGGGCTCGAGCGAAGATGCAGAATGGGCGAAATTTGAGAGAACATTAATTGTCACAAGGCACACCAAAACAGAGAGCAGTGCTTGATCTGTGAGATCAGTGCTTGATCTGTGAGATCAGTGCTTGATCTGTGAGATCAGTGCTTGATCTGTGAGATCCAGCGTATTCGCTGTGTGTTGTGACGCTGCCAATATGGAACCTTCTGTTATTTAGACAAAGTTATTCGGTTCTGCCGTGTTGG
Organism: Chirona hameri; assembly: GCA_036785665.1. NCBI lineage: Eukaryota > Metazoa > Arthropoda > Thecostraca > Balanomorpha > Balanidae > Chirona > Chirona hameri. Next base: position 11,225 of record JAXIVJ010005846.1, read on the forward strand.
TAAACCGCATGACCACGTATCTTGATGTGGCAATACAGTAACGCCCCTAGCCATAACACGGCATCACCTTCCAAAAAAAACGGGTCAGCGAGTGACTAAACTCATAACATCATCAACATCAACAGCTGCGGCAAAACACGCCTTACCGTGTCATAACCGCCGTTCCTCCCGAGCCAAACAGTCCCAGCCTGAACCAGGGTGACCAGGTGCTTTGAGCGCGCGGGGCGGCGCCGATCCCAAATGGTCACTGGGTGTTGTCATTGCTCGGCCATCCATTCGGCTGATTCGTGAACACCCAGTGGACAGTCGTGTTACGCCCACTATGTGAGGCAATGGGAGAGACCCGGACAGCCGGCGAATGTCACAAACCTGGCTGAGCAGCGACAAAATACTGTCGCGTCGCGCGGAACAAAAATAACGAGTGTGTCGGACGGGCTGACTTGCGCTTTGGCTCTGTTGATGTATGGTTTCCGAGCTGGTAGCTTTTGATCCGAAATGTTGAACGCTGGCTATCGGACGCCATTCGGAGTGTAAAGAGAATGCTCAATAGCCAGGCAGCTTAAAGGGAATGTTTCACCTTTGTATTGGTTTGGAACTGAGATAGCCATTATCTTTGGCCGTTATTGAAATGTCTAAATTATTCAGGTCATTTTCCGCAAACGTTATCCATTTGTAAGCAATTTAATTTCGAATTTGCAAAATGAGGTCTAGGCTAGTGCCGCCGCTGATTGGCTGACACCCACTTTGTCAGCCAATCCCACTTTGTCAGCCAATCAGCGGCGGTCTATAGCTCAATAATGACATCATCCCAAATTTAAAAACTTAATTTGTATAAAGTTAAGTTTACTTTTCAAGATACAAAATATCACCATCGTTTTCAGCAGCACTTACTTCATATTTTTTACTACAACCAGCGTATATTTGACAACTTTCAGAAAGGTGAAGCATTCACTTTAAAGTCACAGTGAGAAAGCATAAGCATGTCCGACACTTGCAAGATATCTGTGAGTGTATGCCAAGGCTTTCTTGGTATCGCACAATGGCGTTGTTGCATTACTGTAGACTGTAGAAGGACACGGTAAAAGCTAGTTTTCTCACCTCCATTGAGAGCCACGCAATACTGACCCTGTGACCCTGACCCTGTGACCCATCTGACCCTGTGAACATTGTGCGAAGGTGCAACAGTGGTGTTTTAAACGTAGTTTGACACACATGGTACATAGTAGATACTGAAGAAAAAGTCTCGGAGTAGCGAGGCAACTCACACAAGTTTGTGAAAATATGATATAGAGTTTAACCCGCGCCGTGCCGAGGGGCGGGGGGGGGGGGGGGGGGGGGAGGGGCGTTTCGACACCCCTCTATCTCGGCTCCTATGGAACGTAGAAAGACACCGAAAGCACCATTCGAAAGCTCATAAAAATGCATTTTGAAAACGATTTCAAACTTTTTTTCTCAAGTCAATATTGAGGTGACCAGAGGTCATAAAAGATCAGAATTCCCAGTTTCAGGACTTTGCCCCAGAAACCCCCAAATATCTCGGGAACTATGATAGCTAGGAAAAAAAAACAGAAAAACAATCGGAAGCTTTTGAACAGAGCAATCGCCGAATGATGCTCAACTTTTAGCTCAGATCAATAGTTTAGGCTCCAGATGTCATCAAAGTTCAAAAAGGCTATTTTTGCCAAAACTGTTTTTCACAGATAACTTGTTACCTAAAAGCGATAAGGCAATAATTTTAACGCCACCGTGTTTGTCTCATCAAGGTGATTCCAATGATATTCATGATGATCAGGTTAAGTCAACTGAAAAAAATGACCTCAGGTCAAGGTCAAGTGGTGTCACAATTAGGTCATGTTGCACATTCGGAGACGTGCCTCGACGAGACAAACACATCAGTGCAGGTTTCACTTATCTATCTTTATTTTGTCGAGAGTTATTGACAACAAAGTGTTGGTAACCTCGGATGACCTCATCTGACCCTGTAGGGATCACTGAACACAAATTGCAACTGGAACTGCAAGAATGGCCTATGATAACATGATCCAGAAGGAATTGGGCTGATATAATAGGTATCCTCAGAAAAGGAAGCATTTTATTATTTCCCCATTGACTTATAATGGGGATGTCACGAAATTGACCCGACCTTAGGTCACCGATATCAAACAAAATCTGAGATAAACGAATTGTAGGAACCATTGTTCTTATGAAATCCTGTAAGTACGAAATTGATCGGCCAAAAACTGTGGCTGTGGTATGACCGGAAACGTTTTTGGAGATGGGGTCACGTGACCTGGCCTGGTGACCTGACCTGACCTGAGGTCAATAATTTTACACTATGTGGGAAATTGATGTCCCAACACCTGTACCCAGAAAATGGCGGCGCTTCGCGCCGCTGTTTTTTTCTCGCTATCCTCGAAAAACCTTAGTGGGGGGGGGGGGGCGTCTAAACGCCCCCCGGCACGGCACGGGTTAAGCTGGCGAGCGTCAAAATCAGACATTCGGCACAATACGGACTCTGAACTGAACTTCTGTGCCGTTTTGATGTTATCGTATCGGAATATACTCACTAACAATGTGGAAGCATGACGACAACGTCAAACTATGTTTAACAAAGACCGTGTTCAGTACATGACATACGCGGGAGCCATGCTCCGGTCCCTCGGGACGGGATAAGACACATATCGTGTGTGATCCGTTCTGACTGGCTGGGTGCCGACCGGCTGTCCGGCTGGACTGGGCTCGTGACCTGAGTGGCCTCGTGTGTGGCCCGTTCTGGCTGGCCGGGGTGTCCGGCTGGACTGCGCTCGTGACCTGAGTGACCTCGTGTGGGGTCCGTTCTGGCTGGCCGGGTGCAGACCGGCGGAGGTGTCCGGGTGGACTGCGCTCGTGACCTGAGTGACCTCGTGTGGGGTCCGTTCTGGCTGGCCGGGGTGTCCGGGTGGACTGCGCTCGTGACCTGAGTGACCTCGTGTGGGGCCCGTTCTGGCTGGCCGGGGTGTCCGGCTGGACTGCGCTCGTGACCTGAGTGACCTCGTGTGGGGTCCGTTCTGGCTGGCCGGGTGCAGACCGGCGGAGGTGTCCGGGTGGACTGCGCTCGTGACCTGAGTGACCTCGTGTGGGGTCCGTTCTGGCTGGCCGGGGTGTCCGGCTGGACTGGGCTCGTGATCTGAGTGACCTCGTGTGGGGCCCGTTCTGGCTGGCCGGGTGCGGACCGGCGGAGGTGTCCGGGTGGACTGCGCTCGTTACCTGAGTGACCTCGTGTGGGGTCCGTTCTGGCTGGCCGGGGTGTCCGGCTGGACTGCGCTCGTGACCTGAGTGACCTCGTGTGGGGTCCGTTCTGGCTGGCCGGGTGCGGACCGGCGGAGGTGTCCGGGTGGACTGCGCTCGTGACCTGAGTGACCTCGTCACTGTTAGTTACTTCTGACTCACACCGTCAACAAGGACAACGCCCCCCGGTGACGGGGAAAACTGTCCGGGTATATATGGCATCGTGACTTTTGTACTCAAATATAGCAACTGCATTACTAAATCGTCACGCATTTCTGTGAGGCATGCCACGAAATATGAGTTCAAGGGACACTAAATTCATTAGCCTATAGGTCATTTCAATACACCGTCCACCTAGAGCGGTTTGTCTGTGAAACACCGGAGGAAATATTTGCGTCCGGTGAACATTTCGCTGGCAGAGCTCAATGTCACTGTTGGTGTTTTTGCTGCAGGCTCTCGTATTGCTGCCAGATTCTCTCGTGTTGCTGCCGGATTCTCCTTTGCCTGTATCACCCGTAAGAGCACCTGCTGTCGGCAACGCGGAGAACACAGTTTTGCTACGGGGAGAAACGGTGCCAACAGCGGTATTAGCACAACGTGTCACGAATAACACTAAATTCCATCCACATGACCGACACATATAGCTCAACCACCCACATCAAACTTCCCACGGAGCGGCACAGAGCTTACAAAACTCAGGTCAAGCAAAGTGATTCGAGCTGACTGAGGACTCCCAGCGCGCGGCGCCCGCCGCGGACAATCTTCCCGGAGATGACGCGCCCATGAGTATTCGGTTCTGTTACGCCCGCTCGACTTTTCCCTAAGTCGTGCAGGTTCCCATCAGAAGAGCGCTTTCCCGTGACGCCATTCGGTTTCGGGAGGACACTTGAAGTGCGGCGAGGCGACTGTTAGGATCGGGGTGCCGAGCAGAAGTCTGCCGATACCAATCTAACAGGAATGGCAAGACAAGAACGTGTGGAACGCGTGGCCACGTGACTTGCTCAAATTACGGCCAGTTTTCACCAATGATTCTAAACAATAGCTCAACGATTCTCACCAATAGAATCGATTCTCCATCGTGCCCATCGGAGGATACAGGTCCATCGGATCCATCGGATCCATCGGATCCATCAGATACATCGAATCCATCGCACACACAAATACACGCACCCACCAGCAGATACAGATACACACATGTACATATTCATGGGAGAATACCGATTCCAGCGTTCCGCTGGCCGCTGGTCCGCCACAGGAGGCCACCGAGGGTGACTGGGTACACCGCGAGAGACAGGGGTTCCGCCACAGGAGGCCACCGAGGGTAACTGGGTACACCGCGAGAGACAGGGGTTCCGCCACAGGAAGCCACCGAGGGTGACTGGGTACACCGCGAGAGACAGGGGTTCCGCCACAGGAGGCCACCGAGGGTAACTGGGTACACCGCGAGAGACAGGGGTTCCGCCACAGGAGGCCACCGAGGGTAACTGGGTACACCGCGAGAGACAGGGGTTCCGCCACAGGAGGCCACCGAGGGTAACTGGGTACACCGCGAGAGACAGGGGTTCCGCCACAGGAAACCACCGAGGGTAACTGGGTACACCGCGAGAGACAGGGGTTCCGCCACAGGAGGCCACCGAGGGTGACTGGGTACACCGCGAGAGACAGGGGTTCCGCCACAGGAGGCCACCGAGGGTAACTGGGTGCACGGGTGACAGGGGTTATTGCACTCCAGGTGTGCACACGAGGGTGGCAGGGTACGAGAGTAGGTACCGCTCTGCGCCGGAAAGATAAGTGGATTCAAGTGGTGAACTGTTGCAAGCAACCATGTTAATACAGATAAAGACATACAAGAAAATGTGCAACAAAGAGCTCTTGGGCCCTTCTAATAAGAGGTTCTAAAGACTGGCGAAACATTGACGTAACTGTGTAATGCGTATCGTATACAAACAATCGTAACATCGTTTTTTTCTACGGCCATTGGACTGCATAGTGAATATCTCCTGTCATATTGATGTCATTTAAATCTATACAAAGGATCGATCTATTTGGAAAGAAGGAGACACAGTGCTGACTACCGCATTCCACGCTTACAGCGCCGATCACACGCGGTACGTAGCATGTCGTGACTCCGTTGGCCGTGACTCCGCCTTGATTAACACACATGAAGAGGGCGACAGCAAAAACAGCACGGTTCACTCGGTCTCGAGGCCGCCAAAAGAAGTGTAAACATCGTCACCGGAGGGCGTGCTGGTCGAATTGAACCACATCGTGCATTGGTTCCAGTTAGGCATTAGCACGCCAACGAGCACGAACAATGCAGAGATCGTCTCCTGACGACAGCGGTGCGATCTATTCGTATGAGGCAGATATAGTCTGAGATCAGTTAAAGGGACGTCTCTGAAACGACTGGCGTTGAAACAAAGTCACTTACAATTTTATCCTACCTCATTTCACTTAAAAGAGGGCCATTTGGTCACCGGAGAGGGCTCAAGGAAATGAGGTTTAAGTACTGAGTTATCCTCACCAGACGTTCCGTTATTTAATCATGGCACAGGAAAGGAATAATTGCGTCCTTTCCTCGCCATCTGTCTGCCCTTGTGAAGGCTGTCGGAATAACTGTTATAGTAGCAGCGCTTCCTCTGAAGGCCTTTCTCTCACTTTGGGTTACCTTCCTTGAAACAAAGCATTGCTGCTTTGACATCCTGTGTATTTTCCGATGACATGTCCTTAGTTTTACGTTTTTTTTAATAAAAAAAGATGATATCAACCATCGAACCGCGATAAAATAGTGTTTATTGAACGAGATATTATTACAGCTCATTTTTATCTCGCCCAGGTAATCAAACGAGATAGCCATCCGGTCGGCCCGAATGAAGAGGCTTGACAGTGGTCGCCGTTACTGTTACTGATACCTTCAGACGAATAGGAATCGATCGCAGTCAATCCTTTGTAACAATTGACCCCTATCGCCGCACGCTGTGACGTCACTGTCGACGATCTGTCCCCGGCCGGATGTGGGGTGGGTAGGCAGAGGCCATGACAGCTAATACCAGCGTCATGACAGCTAATACCAGCGTCACGGTATACATACATGTATTCAGCGGGAACTTAACGTACGGCAACATACACAGCGTTGCTAGTTTGATTTGCTAGAGCTAGCAGTAGCTCTACAAAATGTTACACTTCTCATCTCTCAAGTTTGATACCAAACTAAAGAGCGACCATAACATTGTTTCACTCACATGACACTGATCCTGACGCCTTAGCAAGTCGCGTGAATTGCTGACACACGCGTGCGAGATTATCCAGCACAGTCAGTGTTGTATCACAATCGCTGCGTGTTGAATCTCTCGCCATGCGTAACACGCATAGCGCTGACGTAGACACGCAAAGCAGGGATGTCGTTCGACTGTAAAACGCATACTTACTCATGTTATTGACGAGGAAGCAATACCACAACCTAGAGCCATCGCGGATTGACGCTTCACCTGGCTGTGCAGTTCACCTCGACCTGACTTCGCTGGTGCAGCTATAAGCGGTATACACATTACACCGGAATGGGTTTAACAGCATGCCGCACGGCAGATTCAGGGGTCTGGTCACAAAAACGGCGCAGACATCTGTGGGCTAACAGATGGGCGAGTTTTCTGTGCAGAAATGCACACCGGACATCGGGCAGCCGGTCATAGTTGTTGACAGATTTGTACCGGTTAGTACTGGTTAGTCATAGTTGTTGACAGATTTGTACCGGTTAGTACCGGTTAGTCATAGTTGTTGACAGACTTGTACCGGTTAATACTGGTTAGTTATAGTTGTTGACCTATTTGTACCGGTTAGTCATAGTTGATGGTATATTTGTGCCGGTTCATCGGTCTCAAACAATGTTCACTTTTCACCCGTGTGTGTGTACATTTTCGGAGCTTTGCTTTTTAGTAGCATCACGATTAATCCTTAAGAAGTGTAGTCCGACATTCCCTTGCAAACAGCGCAATATAATTCCTCAGTCTGATACAAGCGACTTAAATCGTGAAAACAATATCACCGCACGTATTGGCCGGCTGATTTCGTGGCTCGCCCTGGCTGATGCCGTACATTCAACGTCGTCAGGGTATTACGTCTAACGTTACACAGACAAACAGTGGCACCTGATCAGTGAGAGTAGCGCCAGTCACGTCACGACTGACCCCGGCCGGCATCAGTGTCGTGCCAGACCGGTCACGCCGTGTGCCCCGCAGCACGCGCGAACCGCGGGACTCCCGGGCGCCGAACCCGCTTCCACCGTACCGCGGTGCGCCGCCGCCGCCCGCCGGCGGTCTGCGGACAGGTGGCATTTTTCACCGGGACTGAGCCTGTGTGCAGCGTACAAGGGTGCACCGTTGAGTCACGTCTGGCCATTCATGACACGCAAACTAGACCATGTGTGTAATGGAAGGGGCGGCGGTGAGATATGGTCGCCCGCGGCCGATCGTGGGCGGTACACTGGAAAGTGTGGCGCCCCGCGCGAGGACGTAGTTAATCCACTGACGCCTCTCACCGCGTAGATGAGAGGCGACAGTGGACTTATCTGCCACTTTTATAGTGCATAATACTTGATAGGTATGTAGAATCTACACGGTAAAACGAAGGCTTGACACTTGAGGCACATCTTCATGCTTCAAGTGCGAAGCTACATTTTCTAATGATATACACTTGTAGATTATCGTAATAGCGTGTGGTATTCAAAAGCTGTGATTTAAAGCAAATCAGTGATGATTAAAGTTGGCAGTCCGGCACGCACCACCAGTACGATGAAACACTCACGTTGACAGCCGACAAAATACCATTTCTCAGCATAAAAAAGAAGATAAAGTACCGATACTTATTCGCAGTTGTAAAACGCGGCCGACGTCCGAGCTTTCACCACATCGCGTCACCCCGCAACCGGCACGGTTTTTGCCCCGTATTCCCCAGACTCCATGACCCGCTTCTTGGCGTCTGACCACACCGCCAAGTGGCCACTTCTGCACAAAAGTCCCCAGCAAAACAGCGCACGTGTTAGGTGTTACCACCGCGATAGCGGCAGGTGCGCCGCGCACAAACGTCCGATCCTCGCCTGCACTGGCGCTGTGCACAGCAGAACAGCTGATGGAACGCATGTTCACTGTGAACATATCGGACGGCGACGGGAGAGCGCGGGGACGGTGTTTTCACGGTATCCGTCCGATCTCAGATCTTCAGATCTCCCCGCGCACCGCGGTCGTCCGGAAGGCAGGGGATGGGGCCTTGTTTACGCGCCTTTTGGCGGTCGTCCGAAGCAATGACCGGTCAGTACGGTAAACACTGTTTACGCCACTTGGCGGGCATGCTTTCGATGATAGCCTTGTCTGCTCGCAGGCAGAGATATGCGAGTGTTTTCAAGGAGCTGAGGCCAAAACATCATCGGCATTAAACAGGTTCTATTGTGCAGGAAGACAGAGCATATGACTGGCTTCTGCAAACCCGATGTTTTCCCCAATTTGTGGCGTCGTTAATTAACTCGCTCGGTTGCCGCTAGAAAACGCTAGATTACCACCATTCCAAGTCTCTTTCGATTCCCCTTTCCTTAAGTTCCTGAGCAGCAATGTACCCTGCACACCACTTGTGTCATATCCTTCGCAATGATTCAAATCCCTTTATACTCACCGCGTTATCGCATTCAGTAGCCACCGTCGGCAGTTTTAACACCGGCTGCCGTGAAAATCTGAACCGCCCGGACCTAACAGTGTGAGACATTCGAGGAAACTTCCTAAACTCTCCAGCGGTTCCCTTTGTCGCTCATGGTTCTTTTGTAATGCTTTTATTCTGATAAGAATGTCCGGTGTCCTGTCCAGTTATCGCTTTGTTGGCTTATTTGAAATGTGATAGAAAGTGCGGAAAATGTATTATCATGATAGATAAGTAGGTACCCGTAAAAGAGAAACGGAAAAGGAAGAAGTGAGATAAAAGGTTGGGAAAGGCAAGCACCGTCTTTTGGAGCGTTTTTAAATAGAAACTTACTATATCCCTCTGTCTCTGTTAAAGTACGCTGCTGTCGTAAACACATCTCATTGCACTGTACCATCGCTGTAATCGAGATAGGGTTAACCAGCCGGTGTCACACGTAACAGCGCCTTTAATCTAACCGAGCGTGCGATGTACAGTTTTCATCGGGGCAGGTGAGAGTGAGATGTCACCACGCACATAGTAACCTGATCTTTTATGACACTCTTTTACTGACCATCTAGCACTCAACACTAAAATATCGACCCCAAGTGGGTTCCTCCTGATTCCTGAATAATTGCACACCATGTGTTGCAATCGGCATCAGGGCAGAGTGTGCAAGCAACGCGTCAGGAACAGTACAGATCTGTGAGTCTGGCGGTGAAATGTTTATTTGCGGTATAAATTGCGCCGTGGCTTTCAAGGTATCATGTAATCAAGGTATCAAGGTACCATGCAAATCAGAATTGAGACCATCCGGTACAGTTAGAGACAATATTTAATTGTTGGATGGGTGAATCCATGAGCCACCATGCACCCAGCCGGGGGATCCCCGTCTCATTTCTGCTCCCCGAATCTCATCAGTCTCTCTGTTGGCCAACCGAGCGGTCAGACGGAGATACAGCTGCGCAATGGGCCGTGCTGGCGGGGGATTGGGCGACTAGGTGTCACAAACGGGTCACTGCGCCCCCCCCCCCCCGAGGCGGGCGGGTCAGTGCGCCGCGTCAGACCGGGGAGCAACCCGGTCTCCATCCAATTGTGAAACACCCGGCCCCCGCAGGGGACTCGGACGGCGCGAAGGCCGAAAGGAGCACCACCTAACCGCCATGCAATGTGACCTCGCGGGGTGCAGGGTGGCTGTCCATCTGTGGACCCGGCCGGTCATCCCTCCCGTATGGACTGTCTGTAAGCCTGAGATAAACGCCCGCCGGCATCCGGTGCAGTGGGAGCGAGGCCCCCTCTGCGCTGCTGAGCTGGCGGAGGGGGGCTGGCGTAATACCATGTCAAGGGTGAACAGCACCACGTGATGTATGCTGGTCGGTAGAGCCATTAGGACAGTGCCATAGAGTTGCTGCAGAACGCAGAGTGCTGTGCCATGGATGTCCACGTTCCCTTTGCGACAACACGCGCGAATGAAGTGAACATTGAAGTTCGCACGAGTAGGTGCGAACGTCATCACGAACATCATGACTCGCACATTGCATCATACCATCCTACCAGTCCCCACTCCACTCCACCACTCCCCACTCCACGAGCCAACGGACCACAACATAAACACCCATCAACACCAACACGTACCATCCTACCACTCCACGAGCCAACGGACCACAACATAAACACCCATCAACACCAACACGTACCATCCTACCACTCCCCACTCCACGAGCCAACGGACCACAACATAAACACCCATCAACACCAACACGTACCATCCTACCACTCCCCACTCCACGAGCCAACGGACCACAACATAAACACCCATCGACACCAACACGTACCATCCTACCACTCCACACTCCACGAGCCAACGGACCACAACATAAACACCCATCGACACCAACACGTACCATCCTACCACTCCTCACTCCACGCGCCAACGGACCACAACATAAACACCCATCGACACCAACACGTACCATCCTACCACTCCTCACTCCACGCGCCAACGGACCACAACATAAACACCCATCGACACCAACACGTACCATCCTACCACTCCTCACTCCACGCGCCAACGGACCACAACATAAACACCCATCGACACCAACACGTACCATCCTACCACTCCCCACTCCACGCGCCAACGGACCACAACATAAACACCCATCGACACCAACACGTACCATCCCACCACTCCTCACTCCACGAGCCAACGGACCAAAACATAAACACCCATCGACACCAACACGTACCATCCTACCACTCCACGAGCCAACGGACCACAACATAAACACCCATCGACACCAACACGTACCATCCTACCACTCCCCACTCCACGCGCCAACGGACCACAACATAAACACCCATCGACACCAACACGTACCATCCTACCACTCCACACTCCACGAGCCAACGGACCACAACATAAACACCCATCAACACCAACACGTACCATCCTACCACTCCCCACTCCACGAGCCAACGGACCACAACATAAACACCCATCGACACCAACACGTACCATCCTACCACTCCCCACTCCACGAGCCAACGGACCACAACATAAACACCCATCAACACCAACACGTACCATCCTACCACTCCACGAGCCAACGGACCACAACAAAAACACCCATCAACACCAACACGCACCATCCTACCACTCCCCACTCCACGAGCCAACGGACCACAACATAAACACCCATCGACACCAACACGTACCATCCTACCACTCCCCACTCCACGAGCCAACGGACCACAACATAAACACCCATCGACACCAACACGTACCATCCTACCACTCCCCACTCCACGAGCCAACGGACCACAACATAAACACCCATCAACACCAACACGCACCATCCTACCACTCCCCACTCCACGAGCCAACGGACCACAACATAAACACCCATCGACACCAACACGTACCATCCTACCACTCCACACTCCACGAGCCAACGGACCACAACATAAACACCCATCGACACCAACACGTACCATCCTACCACTCCCCACTCCACGAGCCAACGGACCACAACATAAACACCCATCAACACCAACACGTACCATCCTACCACTCCACGAGCCAACGGACCACAACAAAAACACCCATCAACACCAACACGCACCATCCTACCACTCCCCACTCCACGAGCCAACGGACCACAACATAAACACCCATCGACACCAACACGTACCATCCTACCACTCCACACTCCACGAGCCAACGGACCACAACAAAAACACCCATCAACACCAACACGCACCATCCTACCACTCCCCACTCCACGAGCCAACGGACCACAACATAAACACCCATCGACACCAACACGTACCATCCTACCACTCCCCACTCCACGAGCCAACGGACCACAACATAAACACCCATCAACACCAACACGTACCATCCTACCACTCCACGAGCCAACGGACCACAACATAAACACCCATCGACACCAACACGTACCATCCTACCACTCCCCACTCCACGAGCCAACGGACCACAACATAAACACCCATCGACACCAACACGTACCATCCTACCACTCCACGAGCCAACGGACCACAACATAAACACCCATCAACACCAACACGCACCATCCTACCACTCCCCACTCCACGAGCCAACGGACCACAACACAAACACCCATCAACACCAACACGTACCATCCTACCACTCCCCACTCCACGAGCCAACGGACCACAACATAAACACCCATCGACACCAACACGTACCATCCTACCACTCCACGAGCCAACGGACCACAACATAAACACCCATCGACACCAACACGTACCATCCTACCACTCCCCACTCCACGAGCCAACGGACCACAACATAAACACCCATCGACACCAACACGTACCATCCTACCACTCCCCACTCCACGAGCCAACGGACCACAACATAAACACCCATCGACACCAACACGTACCATCCTACCACTCCCCACTCCACGAGCCAACGGAACACAACACAAACACCCATCAACACCAACACGTACCATCCTACCACTCCCCACTCCACGAGCCAACGGACCACAACATAAACACCCATCGACACCAACACGTACCATCCTACCACTCCCCACTCCACGAGCCAACGGACCACAACATAAACACCCATCAACACCAACACGTACCATCCTACCACTCCCCACTCCACGAGCCAACGGACCACAACAAAAACACCCATCGACACCAACACGTACCATCCTACCACTCCCCACTCCACGAGCCAACGGACCACAACAAAAACACCCATCGACACCAACACGTACCATCCTACCACTCCCCACTCCACGAGCCAACGGACCACAACATAAACACCCATCGACACCAACACGTACCATCCTACCACTCCACGAGCCAACGGACCACAACATAAACACCCATCAACACCAACACGTACCATCCTACCACTCCCCACTCCACGAGCCAACGGACCACAACAAAAACACCCATCAACACCAACACGTACCATCCTACCACTCCCCACTCCACGAGCCAACGGACCACAACATAAACACCCATCGACACCAACACGTACCATCCTACCACTCCCCACTCCACGAGCCAACGGACCACAACATAAACACCCATCGACACCAACACGTACCATCCTACCACTCCACGAGCCAACGGACCACAACATAAACACCCATCGACACCAACACGTACCATCCTACCACTCCCTACTCCACGAGCCAACGGACCACAACATAAACACCCATCGACACCAACACGTACCATCCTACCACTCCACGAGCCAACGGACCACAACATAAACACCCATCGACACCAACACGTACCATCCTACCACTCCCCACTCCACGAGCCAACGGACCACAACATAAACACCCATCAACACCAACACGTACCATCCTACCACTCCCCACTCCACGAGCCAACGGACCACAACATAAACACCCATCAACACCAACACGTACCATCCTACCACTCCCCACTCCACGCGCCAACGGACCACAACATAAACACCCATCAACACCAACACGTACCATCCTACCACTCCTCACTCCACGAGCCAACGGACCACAACATAAACACCCATCAACACCAACACGTACCATCCTACCACTCCACGAGCCAACGGACCACAACATAAACACCCATCGACACCAACACGTACCATCCTACCACTCCCCACTCCACGAGCCAACGGACCACAACATAAACACCCATCAACACCAACACGTACCATCCTACCACTCCACACTCCACGAGCCAACGGACCACAACATAAACACCCATCGACACCAACACGTACCATTCTACCATCCTACCACTCCACGAGCCAACGGACCACAACATAAACACCCATCGACACCAACACGTACCATCCTACCACTCCCCACTCCACGCGCCAACGGACCACAACATAAACACCCATCAACACCAACACGTACCATCCTACCACTCCTCACTCCACGAGCCAACGGACCACAACATAAACACCCATCAACACCAACACGTACCATCCTACCACTCCACGAGCCAACGGACCACAACATAAACACCCATCGACACCAACACGTACCATCCTACCACTCCCCACTCCACGAGCCAACGGACCACAACATAAACACCCATCAACACCAACACGTACCATCCTACCACTCCCCACTCCACGAGCCAACGGACCACAACAAAAACACCCATCAACACCAACACGTACCATCCTACCACTCCCCACTCCACGAGCCAACGGACCACAACATAAACACCCATCAACACCAACACGTACCATCCTACCACTCCCCACTCCACGAGCCAACGGACCACAACATAAACACCCATCGACACCAACACGTACCATCCTACCACTCCCCACTCCACGAGCCAACGGACCACAACATAAACACCCATCGACACCAACACGTACCATCCTACCACTCCCCACTCCACGAGCCAACGGACCACAACATAAACACCCATCGACACCAACACGTACCATCCTACCACTCCCCACTCCACGAGCCAACGGACCACAACATAAACACCCATCGACACCAACACGTACCATCCTACCACTCCCCACTCCACGAGCCAACGGACCAAAACATAAACACCCATCGACACCAACACGTACCATCCTACCACTCCCCACTCCACGAGCCAACGGACCACAACATAAACACCCATCGACACCAACACGTACCATCCTACCACTCCCCACTCCACGAGCCAACGGACCACAACATAAACACCCATCGACACCAACACGTACCATCCTACCACTCCCCACTCCACGAGCCAACGGACCACAACATAAACACCCATCGACACCAACACGCAATCGGCAACACGCAATGGGGGTGAGAGCGGCTTCTGGGCGAGTCGCACCCGTTCGCTCTGAAAGCGAGCCACTCCGGTTCCAATCAGCAACAGACGATGTCAGCAGGTAATGCTGGTGAACTTTAGCTTCCAATCAGGTGATGACATCCTCTAACAAAGTGGCGGTGACACAGAGGGTGTGGGGGAGACGACGGCCATCTCCGTCTGGCTGTATTGTTATATACCGGTCACTGCCGGGCCGGCCGGGCGGACACGGGGGTGGTCAGGGCGGACATGGCGGACACAGGGGTGATCAGGGCGGACATGGCGGACACAGGGGTGGTCAGAGCGGACAGGGCGGACACAGCGATGATCAGGGCGGACACAGGGGTGATCAGGGCGGACAGGGCGGACACAGGGGTGATCAGGGCGGACATGACGGCCACAGCGATGGTCAGGTCGGACAGGGCAGACACAGCGATGGTCAGGGCGGACAGGGAGGACACAGGGTTGGTCAGAGCGGACAGGGTGGACACAGGGGTGATCAGGGCGGACATGGCGGACACAGGGGTGGTCAGAGCGGACAGGGCGGACACAGCGATGATCAGGGCGGACACAGGGGTGATCAGGGCGGACATGGCGGACACAGGGGTGGTCAGAGCGGACATGGCGGACACAGCGATGATCAGGGCGGACACAGGGGTGATCAGGGCGGACATGGCGGACACAGCGATTGTCAGGGCGGACAGGGCGGACAGGGCGGACACAGCGGTGATCATGGCGGACACAAGGGTGGTCAGGGCGGACAGGGCGGACACAGCGATGGTCAGGGCGGACAGGGCGGACACAGCGATGATCAGGGCGGACGCAGGGGTGGTCAGGGCGGACAGGGCGGACACAGCGATGGTCAGGGCGGACAGGGCGGACACAGGTGTGGTCAGGGCGGACAGGGCGGACACAGCGATGGTCAGGGCGGACACAGGGGTGATCAGGGCGGACAGGGCGGACACAGCGATGGTCAGGGCGGACACAGGGGTGATCAGGGCGGACAGGGCGGACACAGCGATGATCAGGGCGGACACAGGGGTGGTCAGGGCGGACAGGGCGGACACAGCGATGGTCAGGGCGGACACAGGGGTGATCAGGGCGGACATGGCGGGCACAGCGATGGTCAGGGCGGACAGGGCGGACACAGCGATGATCAGGGCGGACACAGGGGTGGTCAGGGCGGACAGGGCGGAGACATAGCGATGGTCAGGGCGGACAGGGCGGACACAGCGATGATCAGGGCGGACACAGGGGTGGTCAGGGCGGACAGGGCGGACACAGCGATGGTCAGGGCGGACAGGGCGGACACCGGGGTGGTCAGGGCGGACAGGGCGGACACATCGATGATCAGGGCGGACAGGGCGGACACAGGGGTGATCAGGGCGGCCAGGGCGGACACAGCGATGGTCAGGGCGGATAGGGCGGACACAGCGATGGTCAGGGCGGACAGGGCGGACACAGCGATGATCAGGGCGGACAGGGCGGACACAGCGATGGTCAGGGCGGACAGGGCGGACACAGGGGTGATCAGGGCGGACAGGGCGGACACGGAGGTGATCAGGGCGGACAGGGCGGACACAGGGGTGGTCAGGGTGGGCATGGCGGACACAGCGATGGTCAGGGCGGACAGGTCGGATACAGGGGTGGGTCAGGGCGGACAGGGCGGACACGGGGGTGATCAGGGCGGACAAGGCGGATACAGGGGTGGTCAGGGCGGACAGGGTGGAAACATCAATAGTCAGGGCGGACAGGGCGGACACAGTGATGGTCAGGGCGGACAGGACGGACACAGGGATGATCAGGGCGGACAGGGCGGACACGGGGGTGATCAGGGCGGACAGGGCGGACACAGCGATGGCCAGTGCGGACAGGGCGGACACAGCGATGGTCAGGGAGGACAGGGCAGACACAGGGGTGGTCAGGGCGGACAGGGCGGACACAGCGATGATCAGGGCGGACAGGGCGGACACAACGATGATCAGGGCGGACAGGGCGGACACAACGATGGTCAGGACGGACAGGGCGGACACAGCGATGGTCAGGGCGGACACGGCGATGGCCAGGGCGGACAGGGCGGACACAGGGATGGTCAGGGCGGACAGGGCGGACACATCGATGATCAGGGTGGACAGGGCGGACAGGGCGGACACAGGGGTGGTCAGGGCGGACAGGGCGGACACAACGATGGTCAGGGCGGACAGGGCGGACACAGCGATGGTCAGGGCGGACAGGGCGGACACAGCGATGGTCAGTGCGGACAGGGCGGACACAGCGATGGTCAGGGCGGACAGGGAGGACACAGGGGTGATAATTGCGGACAGGGCGGACACAGCGATGGTCAGGGCGGACAGGGCGGACACATCAATGGTCAGGGCGGACAGGGCGGACACAGCGATGGTCAGGGCGGACAGGGCGGACACAGGGGTGATCATTGCGGACAGGGCGGACACAGCGTTGGTCAGGGCGGACAGGGCGGACCCGGACAGCCGGGGTCAGCCGCCACGACCGTTCATTGTTAGCTGACCTGTATCAACCACTGCTGCCAGGGCAGTGCAGTGGACACTGAGCTGCACCGTGGACAATGCAGTGGACACTGAGCTGCACCGCGGACAATGCATGTGCAGTCGCATACATCAGGCATGCGATTGTCATCCTATGTATGTTTTAAATTTATTCAGGCTCAGGCGACGACAGGTGGAAGAACGATTGTTGTATTATTGTTCAACAACGCATCCATGTTTACCCGGAAATTCACGTCTCTTGAGTGATCGCCAAAACAAACTGCGTATAAAAGAAGTCCACTTGCACCTCTCACGCCAGACCCAGCATTGCGAGCGAGACACCCACTAGGTAGCACGTCCAGCGCCGCCTTCTGCAGCAACTCACCCCTCTCTACCCCGGACAGCGGTTAACTCACCCCTCTCTACCCCGGACAGCGGTTAACTCACCCTTCTCTACCCCGGACAGCGGTTAACTCACCTCTCTCTACCCCGGACAGCGGTTAACTCACCTCTCTCTACCCCGGACAGCGGTTAAATCACCTCTCTCTACCCCGGACAGCGGTTAACTCACCCCTCTCTACCCCGGATAGCGGTTAACTCACCCCTCTCTACCCCGGACAGCGGTTAACTCACCCCTCTCTTCCACGGACAGCGGTTAACTCAACCCTCTCTATCCCGGACAGCGGTTAACTCACCCCTCTCTTCCCCGGACAGCGGTTAACTCACCTCTCTCCACCCCGGACAGCGGTTAACTCACCCCTCTCTACCCCGGACAGCGGTTAACTCACCCCTCTCTACCCCGGACAGCGGTTAACTCACCTCTCTCCACCCCCGACAGCGGTTAACTCACCCATCTCTACCCCGGACAGCGGTTAACTCACCCCTCTCTACCCCGGACAGCGGTTAACTCACCCCTCTTTCTACCCCGGTCAGCGGTTAACTCACCCCTCTCTACCCCGGACAGCGGTTAACTCACCCCTCTCTACCCCGGACAGCGGTTAACTCACCCCTCTCTCTACCCCGGCCAGCGGTTAACTCACCCCTCTCTACCCCGGCCAGCGGTTAACTCACCCCTCTCTACCCCGGACAGCGGTTAACTCACCCCTCTCTACCCCGGACAGCGGTTAACTCACCCCTCTCCACCCCGGACAGCGGTTAACTCACCCCTCTCTCTACCCCGGACAGCGGTTAAATCACCCCTCTCCACCCCGGACAGCGGTTACATCAGGCGCCTCGGGGCAGAGGCAGAGCTCAGAACCCCGCCTCCCACGATGGCCCCTAACTACTCGGCCATGAAGCATTACACCAAAGCACTGCGCGCACTGCATAGTTTGCTGTAGAGTTAGCATAATTATCAACACCACAACGGACACACCCATTGGGCAAGTAGCAATAATGGGATTGCAAAACCCGTCTGATCGGATAACTCCTATACATTATTACAATATTTATTACAAAATTAAAAAGTTAGCGCGCCAATGAAACAATTTAGTGTCTCGATCAGGTAACAGTGATAGTGATCAGCATATTGTTTGGTTTGCATAACATTCTTCCCAAACGGAGTAAGGAACTCAAGTCCCGCGTGGCGCATGGTTTTCAGTCCGGTGACGCGGTTTCAGTGATGCCTTCTCACAGCGTCCCAGACTCAACCTCACGGCGCTGCAATGAACATGTATCACTCCGCCTGTCTCTGAATTGAGCAATGAACATGTATCACTCCGCCTGTCTGAACTGAGCAATGAACATGTATCACTCCGCCTGTCTCTGAGCAATGAACATGTATCACTCCGCCTGTCTCTGAACTGAGCAATGAACATGTATCACTCCACCTGTCTCTGAACTGAGCAATGAACATGTATCACTCCGCCTGTCTCTGAACTGAGCAATGCACATGTATCACTCCGCCTGTCTCTGAACTGAGCAATGAACATGTATCACTCCGCCTGTCTCTGAACTGAGCAATGAACATGTATCACTCCGCCTGTCTCTGAACTGAGCAATGAACATGTATCACTCCGCCTGTCTCTGAACTGAGCAATGAACATGTATCACTCCGGCGAACAATCGCTGCCTCCACGGGACGAGGAAAGGACACGCAGCAGCTAGCACACGAAACTTCCCCGGAAATCTCCGTCGTATTTCTGATTTTATCGGGAATGTTCACTCCATTGTTGCTTCATGTTCACTCCATTGTTCCTTCATGTTCACTCCATTGTTCCTTTATGTTCACTCCATTGTTCCTTCATGTTCACTCCATTGTTCCTTCATGTTCACTCCATTGTTCCTTCATGTTCACTCCATTGTTCCTTTATGTTCACTCCACTGTTCCTTCATGTTCACTCCATTGTTCCTTCATGTTCACTCCATTGTTCCTTCATGTTCACTCCATTGTTCCTTCATGTTCACTCCATTGTTGCTTCATGTTCACTCCATTGTTCCTTCATGTTCACTCCCTTGTTCCTTCATGTTCACTCCATTGCTGCGGTCTTCTGTGAGCCCAGTTAAACAACAGCAAACGAGTAGCTCAACGCTTCATGGAATAGACTAAGTAAAATACATCATGCATGTTCGTGCCTACTATCATGAACGAGACAACATTGAAGAACGGAAATATCTTGCCCCTGCGCAGACTTAACCATGTCCATGCGTGCGACTGAACCTCTCCTCTCCTGAACCCCTCCTCCACCCATGGAGTAGAATAGGGATTCATCCATCCCGAGCGCTGGCCACACATTTCCTGTTACAGAGTGTCCATCAGCCACATATTTCCTGCTACAGAGTGTTCATCAGCCACACATTTCCTGTTACAGAGCGTCCATCAGCCACACATTTCCTGTTACAGAGTGTCCATCAGCCACACATTTCCTGTTACAGAGCGTCCATCAGCCACACATTTCCTGTTACAGTGTCCATCAGCCACACATTTCCTGTTACAGAGCGTTCACCAGCCACACATTTCCTGTTACAGAGCGTTCACCAGTCACACATTTCCTGTTACAGAGCGTTCACCAGCCATGCGGCGCTCGCCAGTATTCCCGGCCTGTCTGCTGCTGCTGGCTCTCCTGGTCGGCCCCAGCCTCAGCCTCAACCAGGGCAACGGCTTCCGCTGGTTCTGGCGCGGCTCTACCGGCGGCTCCACCACTCACAAGTTCTCCGTCCGGTCACAAGGTGGCAGCACCACCGGCAGCCACTCGATGGTCGTGGTGCGGGTCAAGGACAGCACGGGCCGCACGGTGATGTTGGATCCGGCCAACCCGCAGACCACGCGCCGCGTGGTGCACGGCGTCTCCGGCAAGGGCGCCAACAAGTCCACCTTCTCCATCACCAAGACCATCGGCGGCATCTCGTCAGGAGGACACCTTGTCCCGACCAAGCCGTCCAAGCACATGCTGCCGCCGCCGCCGCCGCACACTAAGGCCATCACGACGGCTCCTCTCGCCTCTGTGGCGAAGATCGTGCCGGCGCGCTGGTTCAGGCCGCCGGCAGTGGGTGCCACGCCGGAGCCGGTGAACAGTTTCCTGCAGCCGACCACCACGACCCCGAAGCCGACCTTCCAGCCGCAGTTCAGCTCCAAGCTGATCATGACACGGCCGACGACCAAGCCTCGCGCGTCGTACCTGCCGCCGCGGGCGCCGCAGGGGAACGGCATCTTCCCAGCGTCGACGGCCCGGCCGGCCGTGAAGAGCTTCCGACTGAGCCCGCCCAAGGAGCGAACCGGCTCGTCTGCGCCCGCTCCGACCCCGACCCCGGCGTCTCACTTGGCAACAGGTAAGCGAACGCCGACCCGCTCCGACCACGGCGTCTCACGTGGCAACAGGTAAGCGAACGCCGACCGCTCCGACCCCGACCCCGGCGTCTCACTTGGCAACAGGTCAGCGAACGCGTCAGGAGGGTGCTTGACATGCAGCAAGGGCGTTTCGTTTCCTTAATTTGTTCATGTTTTCCTGTCTCTCGGATATATTTACCCAGTGTCTGCACGAGTTTAATTCGTGTTTCTACCGTACCGTTTGTTGGATGCGCTCGGCGTGGCGCGGGGCGAAGCGAAGCGGCGTGGCGGGGCGAAGGGCTTCACAGGCTTCGCGACTAATTAGGCGCCGAGTCAGGTCCGGCACCGCAGAATTTCCTCCGAGAACCGGACATTTTTCAATCGGAAAACAATAACAAGGAAAGCTGCAGCGCGTTTGATTAGAAATGCTTCAGCAGTGTCTCATCGTTCCTGTCCAGAGTCCAGGGAACAGGAAAATATCGCCTCAGTTCCTAGTTTTCACCTAGACAAGGCACCCGTAAACAATTGGAACGGTCCGCACCTCACGTGAGGTTAAACTGAAAACCAGGAGAGAAAAAACAATCCCGGCTTCAGAAGAAAAAAACAGTTTGTTCGATTAGACCGACCTGATCAGCTGTCGGCATATTTCAGGTTCATGACAAACTTCAACAAAGGCAAAGTTACGTTCGAAAGCTAAGCATGCTCTAAATCGGAATTCCCAGGGCCATAGATTTCCTCGTATATCGCCTCGCATGGGAATTATCTCGAAAACTGGAAAACAGCGCCCCCAGTTTGTTGACATTTGCACGGTGTACGATGCATATATATTCACAGAACCCAGCATCAGGTGACGTGTGCCGTTTTTTATTTATTTTTCCGCGTCGTTGACATTTATTCAATCCAAAACAAAAACAAACTTACAAAAAAGTACTGAGAACAACTTACAACATTCCCACATCATACATCATACATCAATCATACAACCAAACGTAATTTCATACATCATCATCACATCATACATTCAACATTACATCATAGGCGGCCCCGCCCGCGCCGCCTCGCGTTTACTCGCGGCCACCCAGAGAAGCGGCGCCCCCTCGCCACTCGTGACGTTTGACGTATCTGTCCGCCTGTCTCTGCAGATATCCGTCGTAACCTGAACAGCAGGGTGGACGGCAGTGTGTTCTTCGGAATCCTACCGGTGGTGAACGACCTGCAGCGGACCCCGAAGGCCAAAACCGAGCCGCCGCCCAAGAGCATCATTTCACGTGAGTGACCTGACGGCAAATGGCGACCTGATGACGACAAATGAACTCGCCACTGAACTCATCTCACCGAAATGACGTCATCCACCTGACATCACCTGACGTTGACCTAATCTCGACGAAATTACCTCGACTTTTTGTCCATACATGACTGACCGCGAAGTGAACTCAACAGTTCTCAAAGACATGGCGACTCAACCTCGAGGGCCTGATCTTTTGACATGACTCCAACAGTCTGACCTCGCCGACCTGACCTCGACGGCTCGATGTCGACGAACTCACATCACCGCCAGTGAGCCAATGGGAGAAGTGTCAAAAGACAATCTCAGTCCCTTCTATGGATTGGAGTATTCTTGTGTGGCTTGACTTGACGTGACTTGTGTCTTGACTTGACGTGACTCCCGGGGAAATTAAATGTTGAGAGGGACATAGCATCTGTTGCTCGCTATTTTAACGCCAACGTAACGACGCAAGTGCGTTCAATGCATGCATGAATTAATGCATGCATGCACATGCATGCATCGTGATGACGATGGTGAGTTGGGTTTCCATGCATACATAACATTTGACTGTGTACAACTTTGATGTCTTATTTTACGTCTGCACCACACCTTCTCTGACACCCTGGACCTCTGTCCGACCTACTGAAGCCCTGAACCTCTGTCCGCTCTACTGAAGCCCTGGACCTCTGTCGGCCTCTGACTTCTCTGACCTGGACCTCTGACTTCTCTGACCTGGAGCTCTGTCTCGGCAGGTCGGCCCGGCAAGTGTCCGTTCATCAACATGACCCGGTGCCCGGCGCCCTCCCTGATCGAGCACAGCCGCTGCAGCAACGACGGATACTGTCCGACCGAGCAGCGCTGCTGCTACAACCCGTGCACCGCCAGCAGCCAGTGCATGACCGCCATCCTGTGACGACCCGAACACAGGTCACTGCGCAGGCGCGTCACCATCTGGGCGGCCCGGTGCGGCCAGGAGCGCGAATCATCATCCTGTGACCCGAACACAGGTCACTGCGCAGGCGCGTCACTATCTTGGCGGCACGGCGCGGCCAGGAGGGCCAATCATCATCCTGTGACCCGAACACAGGTCACTGCGCAGGCGCGTCACCATCTGGGCGACACGGCGCGGCACGGCGCGGCCAGGAGCGCCAATCATCCTCGGCCGGGAGCGCTCCTGAAGGGGCGTGAGTAGCGACGCCCCCGGCCACATGTTGTGAGCTGAAGAGAGGGGCAGCTGCGAGACAGACATGTTCGGCGAGGGCGCCCGACAGTGGGGGCGCTGAGTGAGGGAGCCATACACGGGGAGCCGCAGCCGAAGTGGCCGGAAGGAAGCGCAATTCAAGACAGTCCGTTCACAGCAAACAAGACATCGCAAGCGACCTGGTGATATCGCGAGTCTGACGATGTGGGCGAACTTTCTGCCAGTGATGCCGCGACGGTCGCCTGACAGAGCTGTCCGGGCCACCAGGAGAGCGCAGGACAACTCGGCGTGACAGGAATCGGACGGCGTGACTCGGCGTGACAGGAATCGGACGGCGTGACTCGGCGTGACAGGAATCGGACGGCGTGACTCGGCGTGACAGGAATCGGACGGCGTGACTCGGCGTGACAGGAATCGGACGGCGTGACTCGGCGTGACAGGAATCGGACGGCGTGACTCGGCGTGACAGGAATCGGACGGCGTGACTCGGCGTGACAGGAATCGGACGGCGTGACTCGGCGTGACAGGAATCGGACGGCGTGACTCGGCGTGACAGGAATCGGACGGTGCTGACAAGACAATCGTGCCTCCTCAGTGACCACTGCCCGGCAGAGACAGCGGCGGGACGCGCAGAAGCTCCCTGCATAGGGAGCTGGCGAACGCCGAACCGCAGAGGCGCCCTGCGAAGACACGTATGCTGCCATACAGCGATGCCATGTTCGTACAGACGATGATAATGATGCTGCGTAATGAGACTTGGCGCGCAAAAGAACCACGTGTGTCACGGTTGTCGGGCGATTGACATACGTGATTCGTCCTTTGCACGGCATATTAGTGTGTGCAGAGGTGGCGAGCACCTTTGCTTTAAGTAACAGTTGGATCGAAATGTCATCGAGAAATAATCAGTGTCAGTCAACGACCATGTATTTTTTTTTGCGGAGGAGAAAAAAGCGTATAAGTATCGATTTGGTTTCAATATTCTACGGACTTCACCTACACATCCGTCGAGTTGATTCACTCCGCGGTTCAGCAGCGTGCGTCGGCTGTTAACGCGAATCCGTAATCAATGTGTGAGCTCGGACCAACTGGTGCGTTGAGCTGCCGATAAATAATGATCCGATTGAGCAACACTGTGTTCTGTTGCGCATCCTTGATTTCTGCTGTTTTCTCTGTTTTATAAACAAGACAATGTCCGCATTGATGTGTCGCCATGTATGTATCTTTTTAACCGTACTGAGTATTGACACGTGGAATACAGGATTTTATATAGCGCGCCTGGATCGTACATTTCATCACCTGATGGTAACAAATATGCTCTACCGGTATAATGGAACTGGAATTGGTTTCCGGGGTCGTCGGTGATCACATTAACGCGTCTGAAAATGACCTTCTTTAAGTCACCGGGGCAGTCTTCCTGGAGGAAATGGCCGGCGCGATAACAGTATTTCTGGACTGGCGTGCGAACCTGGACGACTGCAGAGTGCAGGTAGACTTAGAAGTGTTGGATGTATCGCGTGGTTCCACTCATTAACATCAGGATCAACCGGCAAAACAACACACACGACTCTGGTTTGTATATTGTTCGTTAAAACGCACCAAAATCACCAAACGCACCAAAAATGGCTCAAACGCACCAAAAATGGCCAAGTTATGATAGGATGAAGGAGTGACTGCTATATGCGTGGTTTTGAACGCTTAAAATGTTCTGCATGACTTCAAAGTGGGTATTACCCCAATTCATATAAATATCATATGCAATGTAAAAACAGACCAATACAAAACTAGTGTGAAGTCGACTAGTGTTAAGTGGGAGGAGAAAAAGGGTGAATGCGGCGGCGGGAAAACAAATACGCTAAAAATGAGCATACCATGAAACAAGACAGAAGACACGCAGTGAATATAAAATTATGAACAACGCGCACATCACTTCAGAACGCATGCTAGCTTATCACAGCCTTCAGAAGCCTCACATTAATTCATATAAAACGAGGCAGTTCGCACAACTCTGCGACAAGCACAAATCACAAAACCCTTCGCCGTTTACTTTGAGCGCAGCCTGTGACGTCACTCTCCTGCTTAGTCACGTGACCGGTGACGTCACGTGCGCCACCATCCATTGCCTCAGGAGAACTTCCGCCTGGTTCTCCACTGCCTGCCGTGTCTGTCTCACGCTGCCTGTGCCCGTCACCTGCGTCAGCATCCTCTTCCTCACCATCTTCATCGTCCTCTCCAACATCCTCTCCCACATCCTCCGCCGCGCCGCACACGTCCCGGATCCCGACCTCGAGGATCTGGAAGGCCGCCTCGCCGTCCGGCCTCTCCGGGTGCTTCAGCAGCCTGGCCACCCTCGCCTCCCCCCTGACGTCCAGCCAGAGCCGGACGGCGGCGCATTGCTGCCAGCTGGCGCCCAGCGCCGGAACCAGACTCGCGCCGGCCGGCTCCAGCAGTGTGGTGGCGTGGTTCGTCACCACTACCGCCGCCGCGTGCCGGCGCGCCAGCCTGCGCAGCTCGGCGGCCAGCCACTGCAGATCCTGCGCGCGCCGCGGCGCCGCCTGGCCTCCCCTCCAGGGCGCGGCCACCGAGTCCAGACAGACCAGGCGGACGCCGTCCCGCTCCATCAGTCCCGACAGCACGGCCGGCAGCAGCAGCAGGTCGGCGGCAGTCGCAGCGCGGATCACGCGCACCCGGCGCAGCGCGGTCTCGACGGTGAAGGCGGCGGCGGCGCGGCGCGCGGCGTCGTCCCCGGCGGAGAGAGCCACCCGGTGGCAGTGGGCGGCGGCCGCCGAGGCCAGGCTGTGCAGCCGGCCGACGATCGGCGAGTCTTCTGTGTCGACATAAAGCGACACGGCCGATAGACCGCCGAGCTCGGCCGGCAGACTGGCGTCCACGCAGGCCTGCCGTGGGGGAATACACTACAGACTGGCCTGTCGTGGGGGAATACACTACATACAGGCCTGTCGTAGGGGAATACACTACATACAGGCCTGTCGTGGGGGAATACACTGCATACATGCCTGCCGTGGGGGAATACACTACATACAGGCCTGCCGTGGGGAATACACTACATACAGTCATGCCGTGGGGGAATACACTGCATACAGGTCTGCCGTGGGGGAATACACTACAGACTGGGCCAGCAGAGTGGCGTCCATACAGGTCTGCCGTGGGGGATACAATACACTACAGACTGGGCCAGCCTGCCGTAGTGTAATACACTACAGACTGGGCCAGCCTGCCGTAGGGTAATACACTACGAGCTGTGGCAGTTGACAGTAGTGTCCACACAGCGCCCCAGGATAATTCCACAGCTATTACATCGTTTCGGACTGCCTGTACCGTGTAATGAATCTATATTGGTTCTCCTCTACGATGCATGGATTGATGGCTCGTCATTACCAGGAATAGCACCGCCACTGACGCGTATATTATATATGACCGTGTCCAGGTATGTCGGGTACGCAAAACTTTCGCTTCTAAATTCTGCCGGACGCCAGAAATTGCTTGATCGGGTGGTGGGGTCAGGGCCTGCGCAACAAGCTATGCTTAGCGCGGGGCCTGACCTCGGAATATTTAAAACAAATATTAATACCGGTGCAAAAATGCTTTGCCGTCACATACAAGTCTGCCTTCAATGAGATATCCTATTTTAAGGCACGCCAAAATGCTTCAGTGAAACCTTGATGGTCGCCTATAGCGTACAATCATTGGTCAGTACTCTGTTCCCGTGGGTGAGGAATTGGTCCGCCTCCCGGGAGGAGTTGGGAGGAGTTGGGAGGAGTTGGGAGGAGTTGGGAGGAGTTGGGAGGAGTTGGGAGGAGTTGGGAGGAGTTTTGAGCAGCTCAGAGCAGGCCGCGTAAGAGACGCCACGGGAATGACTGGAGGCGCTGGGAGGAAGTATCCGTTCATTGAGGTAAACGTTGGGACCTTCCCATGGCGCATGTGCGTATGACGATGGTGGAAATGAATATAGGGTTTTGTTGAACTATACACGTACTCCACCAATCTGCTCCGGATGGCCCCCTTTCGATTTTGGTGACAGTTTGAAGGACGTAGAAGCAGGTTTCGAGCGACCTTGGAGGAGCTTGGAGCAGATTCGAACGGGCACGGGAATGAACTCAATATGACTGATACGACTTCATAAGACGCCACCTAGCGCCATCTCTGAGCCTTACCTGTAAGCAGAGCTGCGTCTTTCCGCCGCCGGGCGGCGCCACCAGCTCCGTGAGCCGTCCGAGCGGCAGACCACCGCCGAGCAGCGCGTCCAGCCGGCGACTGAAGGTCACCACGTGACCGGGCGGCGGGCGGGGGCGGCCGGCGGTCAGCGCAGGCCGCCGGGCGGCGCGCTGCAGCAGGCAGGAGGCTTCGGAGACGGACAGGTGGGCTTCGGCGGCCAACTGATCAGGGGTCAGCCGGCAGATGTCCCTGACCTGGGTCAGACCGGCCCTGCCGGCAGCAGATGAGAAGCTGTCAGCTGAGACACAGAAGAAGCAGCTGAGACACAGAGGCAGCAGATGAGAAGTTGTCAGCTGAGCTGAGACACAGAGGAAGCAGATGAGAAGCTGTCAGCTGAGACACAGAGGCAGCAGATGAAGAGCTGTCAGCTGAGCTGAGACACAGAGGCAGCAGATGATAAGCTGTCAGCTGAGACACAGAGACAGCAGATGAGGAGCTGCCAGCTGAGCTGAGACACAGAGGCAGCAGATGAGAAGCTGTCAGCTGAGACACAGAGGCATCAGATGAGGAGCTGCCAGCTGAGCTGAGACACAGAGGCAGCAGATGAGAAGCTGTCAGCTGAGACACACAGTCAGAGGCAGAGATATTCCATCCATGTCCGAATGATCACAAAAGAGACATAGACCGTCAAATTATACTAGACTAGACTGGTCACAGTGGCGTACGCAGAAATTCACAAAGGACCAGGTCATTGCCTTGAGGGGCGCCACCCGATCGACAGGGGCCAGATTATCTTGGCGAGATTTTGCAGGGGGGGGGGGGGGGGCTCTCATTTCGCATCGTGCGGAAGGAGAGTCACTAGCCGGAGGGGTGCCGTCCCTCGCCAGAGGGGCGTCGTCACTCGCCAGAGGGGGCGCTGTCACTCGTCGGAGGGGCAGTGACCACGCCCCTCCGACCCCTGTCGGCCGCAGGGACGCCGTCACGGGCCGGAGAGGCGCCGTCTATGGCAGGGGACGCCCTCACTGGCCGGGGGCGCCATCACTGGTTGCAAGAGTGCCGTCACTGGCGGCAAGAGTGCTGTCACTGGCCGGGGGAGCGTCCTCACTGGCCGGAGTGGCGCAGTCAATAGCCAGAGTGGCGCCGTCACTGGCTGGAGGGGCGTCGTGACTGCTCGGAGGGACGCGAGCTTTGCATGGGCGACTCGGGTGTTCAAAGAACCAGATCCTGACCAGCAAGACCTGATACTCGGTACGCCACTGACTGGTCAGCCGATAGCAGTATTCTCTCGATCACCGCCTCACTGGCTGTGACAGCTGGCACAACGTGGATGGATGATATGAACCCATAACAAGTTTTTGTGGGTTACCTTACATCACCTAACGGCTAACCCTAGGTTATAGGGCTTTGACCTAACCTAACCTATGCTTATTTACTATGATCAAAATTCACGTCTTCAGGAATTAACCAAATTTGATCATTTTACAAATTATCACATTTTGTTCAAATTTTGTTTGTCTTAAAGGGAAATAATGACCTTTTTCCACAAAAATGGAGTTAGCACTTGAAATCGCCAGACGAGACCAAAATATATTGTAAATTCATCACATTTTGCATGAAAACTTTCCTACCGAAAGATATTTCAAGTTAAAGTTGATAAGCTTTTCGGTTTTTCGGGAATAACTCGCGTAAATATCAACCGATTGCGATGCAACTTTCAGTACCCTACTTGTGAACAATTTTACACATATTCTGCAAATTTTAAGTTGTAGGTCACATGACCCATGACCTTTGACCTGTTTTTCAAGGTCATGTCAGGCGCAACTGGCGTCCTGTAGTATTGATCCTTGTAACTTGTGCAGTTTCATAGTGTTTGTTGTTCAGGAGCATACGCACAGGTGTTTCCAGGTGACAGTTTTGGTTTACATTGAGATTGTGACCTCGATTGACCTTTTCAGAGGTCAACCGAGGTCACTGATCTCCGATGCCCTCATATTACTTTTTTGGCTTCTGGCAGTTTCTAGGACATTTTGTGATGCTGATTTCAAATATGGGATCCATTTGACATAATTATATGTTACACTGGGGTCATGCGCCCCAACAGGTCAACCGTTCGTTCGTTCACTGTGTCTGCGGTGTCATATGAATGTCTGCGCGGTGTCGTAATGGGCCTACGTAACACCAACACCTGTGGCGTTGATGGCATATCGTCTCGCATGGTTAAGAACACTTTTAGAGTAGTAGGACATATTATTTTGAAACTAGTCAATGCGAGCCTCACACACGGCACTGTCCCTGACAACTGGAAAATTTCGTTAGTTTACCCCATACATAAGGGTGGTGCACTGGACGACCCTGCGCAGTTTCGGCCCATATCTGTCGTCCCGCTACTTTCGAAAATAACTGAGCGCATAGTGCAAGAGCAATTGTACCAATATTTTAGCGACCATGATTTATTTTCGCCGACACAGCACGCGTACAGAAGAAATCACTCGACACAAACGGCGCTGCTTACCGTGTCAGATTATATATTGTCCGCAATGAACCGGCGTGAGATAGTGCTGATTGCAATGCTTGATTGTAGTAAGTGTTTTGACACTATAGACCACGGGAAGCTTCTTTCGGTACTATCTTTATATGGTGTGGACACAACATGGTTCAGCAATTATCTTTCGGGTCATTTTCAACGCGTCCAGATACACAGTGAAGGCAAAACTGTGACATCTCAACTCGCGAGCAATCCTATCGGAATTTACCAAGGCACAGCCCTGGGGCCATTGCTTTTCAGCATTTTTTCGAATGACATGTACATGCACATTGACCCATCTGTCATGCTAGTTCAGTATGCTGATGATAGTCAGCTTGCTGTGTCTGGCAGGAAGGAGGAGCTGCCACAGCTGATCAGCCGACTCGAGGCCACCTTGGCCACCGTCAAGGAGTGGTTTTCTAGTCGCAAAATTAAGATAAATGCTGCAAAAACGCAGCTGATAACGTTTGGAACCCAGCAGCTTTTGAAAGGCGTTCCGCCCATCCAAATTCAATTTGATGGCGAAACAATTACGGAGACTTCGAAGGTCCGTAATCTCGGCCTGACAATGGACCGCCACATGTCATTCCGCCCCCATCTGGACCAAGTCACCGGATGTTGCACGGGAATCCTACTGGGACTGACGGCCGCCCGTCATTGGCTGCCCCGTGAGGTCATGGTCATGTTGGTGAACTCGTTGGTCATGTCTCGACTGCGATATTGTCTGGCGGTGTACGGAAACAGCTCATCGGAAACTCGTAACCGCATCCAGAAAATCATTAACTTTTCGGCTAGAACTGTCACAGGACTTTCCAGGCGCGAACACGTTAGTGACGTCATTCGTTCATTGAACTGGCTGCGCTCCACCTCACTTTCCCAATATAGTACAATTACAGCATTTCGTTCAGTCATCTCATCCGGTGGGCCACTCTCGTTAGCAAAAAACATATGCACAAGCAGTCACAGCCACAACACGCGACGAGCGGGCCAATTCAAACCTGTACCGGTGAGAACCGAACTGGGTAAACGGATGTTTGCCTACTCAGCCCCGTCGCTTTACAACGCGCTGCCGGAGGCTGTGAGAGAGAAGGGCGGAGCGGGTTTTAAACGCGCCTTGAAGGAGCATATGTTCGATTGTGAGTGACGTCTGCCGCGATCGTATGCCATGTATGCATGTATGCGATTTTTAGAAACTTGTTTTTATGCTTCGTAGTGCATTTTTACCCTGTGCCATGTGCTTCATCTCACTATGTGTTTTTATATTGACGCGGTGCATGAAAAACCACGATGTGCATGTGGATCACTGAGAATATACATACATACATACCGAGGTCACTGACTTCAAATTACCTAACATGACCTGACATGACCTTTTTGGAATTTGGCAGTTTTTAGGACATTTTGTGACGCTGGTTTCAAATTTGGCACCCATTTAGCATAATGATATGCTCATTCGCGATTCTAGCTCGATTAAATTCAATTTATACGTATTTACAATTTGGTTGAATTTTGGGTCATTGACATGACCTCACAGGTCACCTAATGACCTAGGACCTTACAATCTGGTATCAATGGCTTCCTCTCGTGACAAGCAACACGCTCGTTTTTGAATCGAAGCTCTAGCCCAATTAGGGGAGAAACGCTAAGAGGGGGGGGGGGGGTACCTCCCCCCCTGCACGGGCACGCTGCATGGGCGAGGGTTAAAGGGAAATAACTACCTTTTCCCACACAAATGGAGTAAGTACTTGAAATTGACAGATGAGGCCAAAATATGATGTAAATTCATTGCATTTTGCATATAAAAAATCCATTTGAGATATTGGCAGTTTCCTACCAATAAGCGTTCCACACTTTAAATGACCGGTACTTGCAAGTTACTTTTTGGTTTCCATCTAACTCCGGGCTTTTCCCCGTATTGCTTTTTCATGCAATGGTATGGAAAAAATATTTTGCGTTCTGCTTGTTGTGATTATATGCTCGCCCATCCTTTACAACTAACAAACAATACAAAAACTGGCAATTCAATCGGAAGTTCATCGATGCACGTCGATGGCAACCTATTTAGTGTCGGTGATTTGTTGTAAGTGCCTATTCAACAACATTGCACAGATTGATACAAAAGCACCAGATGTGTCACTTTCCAATAGTGGAGGGAAAATACCGATCATCAATTCCCCCAAATTTCCAACTTTTAATTAGGGAATAATTTTATTTAATTCTTAAATTTAAATCACATCATTTTAATACCATAATGGTAGCCAAATACATTGTTGCTAACAAAATCGAGAGGTCACTATTTCCCATTAAACCTCTCCTGCACAACTGAAAGACTGAATTGACCCTCATTGACTAATGAACTCAAGACATTGAACTTCCATGACAAATGGCTTCTTTGAAGAATCCTTACTTTATAACATCTTCATTTCCTAACCATTTGCATAGGTCGGTACATAGGCATAGGAACAGGGGGGGGGGGGGGGGGCAGGGGGGCAGCCACCCCCCAACATTTTTTATTTTAACATTACACCTATGGGCGTTGCATGGAAAGAATCAACTTCAGAATGCTTCCAGCCCCCAACTTGAACATAGTTCCTACGCCCCTGGGTCGGTAGCTCAATAACAAAATGTATTTTAGTTAAAGTTTGAGTGATTTAATTATACAAGGCTTCTGAAAGATGTTCTGAGATCTTCTCACCTTCTTACATGAAGCCATCCATACAAGTAGCCAAGGCAGCATCCTCTGCAAATTCCATGTTAAGTCACATTAAGAGAACCTTCAGCTGCCTGGATGAGGAAACCCTGCCTGCATTGTATAAGGCCCTTGTTTGCCCACACATGGAATATGCCATCCAGACCTGGTCCCCATACTTGAAAAAGGATATCAAGATGCTGGAGAGTGCAAAGGAGAGCCACCAAACTAGTGCAAAGCATTTCCCATCTCACCTACTAGACTGAAACACCTTATGCTAACAACACTGGAGAAGAGGAGGCAGAGAGGAGACATGATAGGTGTTCAAGCTGCTTAAAGGAAATAGTTCACCTTCAACATTAGCTTTACACTGAGATAGCAGTTTTGTAGCCCGTGTTGGACCCCTATCTGCAAGTTTTCTTGACTGAAGAGACTCTCCAGCCGAATATATTTGAGTTTTTGGCGAAGGAATGCGGTGCTGGCGAAAGAATGTTGTACTGGTTCTAGCCTGGGCAGAGGCTATACCATCAGCCAATCAGCTTGCAGCTGGTGCTAGCGAGCGAACGCCGGCCGCCGGTTGGCACATCTCCAATGCGAGTCTATCTTTACGCGACTACTTTCGAATCTGATTGGCTGAACCATTTTTTACATTCGCGTGACGTCAGGACTCTGACTCAGAGAGTATGCATATAGTTTTGATAAACAATACAAATTTACGGCCTTCTGTCCTGAATCGGCGCGATATAAGGCCATTTTTGACAATATAAAAATAAATTGTATTAACAAATATAATCAAATGGTGTTGGGTAAAATTTTTCCAAGGTGAACTATTTCCTTTAAGGGTTTTGATCATGTAAATATGGATGGCAACTTGTTAAAACTGGATAAAACTACAACCAAAACGACAAGAGGACACAGCCTGAAGCTATATAAGCCTTGACACAGAACATGGAAAAGAAACCAGTTTTTATCATCAAGGGTGGTTGAAGAGTGGAACAGACTCCCTGAAAATGTCATTGATAGTACAAGCATTAATTCCTTCAAGCATCACTATGATCAATACCAAAAAAATGACCAGGAGGCAGCCCTCACAAGCTAATAAGCTCTCTTGCCTCCTATCCCTATCTACTGGTAAGCATGTATGTATGTATGTATTGACAGTAAAAACACTCCAATGCATAAAACAGCTATTCTGAGTGTCACATCATGGTTAAAAGATAGAGACATGTTAAACACAACACTCAGCAACATGCATACTAGAAACTAAAATACACTCCATGATCATACACACACTCACACAGCAACCGACATAAACATACATGACACCCATCATACACCATGTAAAAGATCACTGAGCTGACGTTTAAAAGAAGGTAAAGACGCCTCACGCAGGTCCGGCGGCAACACGCTGTAGCGCTGCGCTACACTGTATAAAAAGCGTCTCTTGCCGGCTTCAGTTCTCACGCGCTGGAGGGCCAAATCAGCGTCCTGGCATGTGCTTCTAGCTTGAAACTCAGAGTTTGTCGAAAGCCGGGAAGCGAGAGCCTGTGGTTCCCCGGTGGTGGAAATTTTGTGAAGATTGAGGGATTGGATCTACTGGTATCTACTGGTAAGCATGTCAACATTCTGAATCAATCATACCTCCTTACCTTACCTTAGAAGAACACATAATTTTGAGGCCTTTATGCATAGGCATAGGAACAGGGGGGGAACAGCCGCCCCCCAAACATTTATTTTAACATTATGCCTATGGGCGTTGCATGGAAAGAATCAACTTCAGAATGCCTCCTGCTCCCAACTTAAACATAGTTCCTACACCCTGCCTTTATAGGCCTGTTGGGACTGGATTGTTACTAGCTCTGGTTAACTACTGGTCAAAAACTAAGATGAAATGGATGTTTTTTTCCAGTGGAAATCAAGTCAGGATTTGAATGCATTGATGGAAGGGGTAGACACAATGTAGGATGGCAGGCAATCCAACTGTTCACCGCTCTGACACTCAAGAAGTTCTGTCTTGGCAGAGATTTTGATAATAGTTCAGTAATTCACTCAGTAATTCATTCGCCCTTGGTTTGTGGAGTTTGAGGTGGCAGCCTTATATTTCTGGTGCTCAACAGCTGAAGATCTGGCTGTACATCCAGGGAGCCATGACACAGCCAGAGATCATAAGACAAGAATATGATCACAAACCTTTCCTTCAGAATGGTTTGTTGCCTCGTAGGCTTATAGGTCTGAAACTGAAATTTCACCTGTGTAGCTTTTGAATAGTGGAGTTGGGTTCTTGAAGGGTGTATATTTGTCTTGCCATATTTGATATCCGGTTATGTTTATCAATTTATGATCATTTTCAGAGCCTAAATCATTTACTAACACTGCAAATTCCCACAACCTACACCTATATAGATTGCCGACATTCTGCAAAAACGACGACAAACCTGGTCTAAAAACAAAGTTTTTTTTTATAATGGGCGCGCGATAAGAAGAGTTTTGCCGCTAGCGCGCAGAATTAGCTATATAATGTTGCTTCCATATTTAATGATTTAACACTTTTTCCTATAGTAGAAGTAATGAAAGGAAACATGTTTGTAGTTTTCAGGATTATGAATGCAAAGTGACTTTTTAAGATATAAATAATCGTTTTTGTTCCATTCGATTCAAATCAGTTATTGCTTATTAGTAATATCACAAATAAAGGCGAAGCTCACAAATTATTTGTACAAAATTTGGGATATTTGGCAACGGTGTAGCATCGTCCTTTCCCCGGTGTTGCTAACACACTGCAGGTATGCTTGGCAATATTTATTGTATATGTTTTACTTGTTCTGTAGCTGTTTTGTGCATTTTTAAGCACAATAGAGAGGGAACATCCATATTCTGTTTGCGCTTAATTGCTATTGGTGTTCTGGTGCGCTTTGCAGTTAAATTTACGTTCTATTGATGCGCTGCGTTTGCCACACGGCACACGATATAGGTTTTTATTCCTCTCGGACTAGTATTTTGAGTCGTGATGCTGTTGGACTGCAGGTTTAGGGTTATTTTCCCAGTTTTTAAACTTACCTTTTACATTTTCCTTACATTATTTGATGCTGATTGAGTAGAGTAAGGTAGTGTACCAAAATTGATTGATTTTGGTGGGAAATACACCTAGATGCGAATAATTTTTCACTCACTTCCCCATTTCAGGAGTTAATTTTCCACTCCCAAATTGAAATGATGAATTATGATGCCTATTGATTTTGACAAATTTTGACTGATTTCAACAAAAATGAACTACTTTTCACATTTATACTAAAAGCTCTTTTGTTGTTGTCTGATGTTACATAGGGTAAAAGGGTAGGTATTAGCTGTGCAGACAGCACTTTTGTACTGTAGCTGTAGGTAGTGTAACAAGGGGCAACTGTTGCAGCCAGTTTGATGTCACTGGGAGGGTATTTTTCACAATCGTAACTTTCCTGGGTGTATCCTGTGTTAATCAATAGTTTGTGACTGACTGATTGAAGGAACAACTCGTTGGCAGCCCCCTGGATCCCAGACCATATTGTAGACTAAACCAAATGTAGGGTTAGGTTTTGTCAGATGATCAGGGGGTCCGGGAATAGATTATGTAGCACAGCAAGCAAATTCAAACAGAGCATTCTAAATATGGGTCTTGCAACCGCAATTGCTGTAAATGTTATGTCAGGTTTGATTGTTATTACAATTTTTCCTCTACTCGTGAAAAAATACCCCCCAGTGATGTCATGAAGCTGGCTGCACTGCCTGCCCCTTGTTACACTACCCACAGTTAGTGTACAGAAGTGTGACACCTGCACAGCTAATACAGGGTAAAAGTTCCATCTTGGGACACATTCTAATTTCAGACTTAATGCTACCAAAATGTAGATTATCAGATGCACAGTGCATTTGAGTGCATTGGTATTGTTAACATTCTGATAGTATGAAAAGACTTGTTACAGCAGTTTACCTTCCTATACAAAGTTTCATGTGGTCTTTTGATGTTGACATTCATGTGCTATGGTTTCCTTTTTATTGTTGAATGTATTGCATTTTACCATGATCATTGCATTAGTTATCATGGTTCATGCTTTATATATAATTTGTAATATAATATTTTCCAATATTTTTTATTGGTATCTGTGGTTATAGGCAGAGTCCTAGGATTGCTTTGGAACTGGGTTGTGGAATGAAACATTCTGGCTAACAATAGTGGAAAATTCAACCAAAAACATACTAGGCTTTATCAATATCTATTTACTGGCTCACCAGAATTAGTTATTCACTATGCCAATTCCTATCTTTCTTTCTCTACAGGTTTTCCTATCATTACATCCTTAAGACAATATCAACTTAGGAAAGAGTGGAAAATAGTATCCATAGGGTGTCATTTTCCACTCTAATTTCTCAATGCTAGGACTACTTACAGGTTTACACTTGTTTGTTTTACACATTTTTGTTCCATGGTCTAGGGTGTCACCACAAGGGTGTTTGGAGTGGGTGCCAGGTGGAGTCAATGTTTTTTGGGGGGTGGCAACAGCAGCTAGGTGATTGTCTCCCATGCTCCAATAGTGCCAAAGTAAGCCAATGTTTTTGCCATTGTCTAATTATGTTACTGATTTGGTGTTATTGTCTTTACCACTGTTGTTATTATCACCTTTTTATTTCAGGTGATCCCTGTACAGCAGCATCACAATGGTAAGCAAGTGGGCTGTGACTTGATGTGTGTGGCACAGTTATTGCAGCTATATTTATCCAGCTGTAAATGTAAATGCTTACCAACCAAAAGGCAGGCTGCATTTAGGGTAATGTAACTTGTATCGGCCCCTAATCTGCTGAGCTGTGATTGTAATCTGCTGAGCTGTGATTGTTAATGCCTTAGCAGTTAAGTGGTGCATATCCTGGCAAGTGAGGGGCAGTTGACAAATGCACAAAATACTGGCTGCATCATTATTGCTTATAGTAGAACTGATCTATGTATCAGTTTTTGTATTGTGCTTATGGTGTACCCATCCATTCCAAACAAGGAGACTCGTTTCCTAGATTGCATTGCAAAATTTCAATTTTCATGGCCTTTTGCATGCTCATTAGATGTCTATGAATGATTTACTCATAGCTTCAACCTCTTTCTTGTTTCTGTTTGTTGAGTTCTGTGGATTCATTGATGTGGTTTGTCTTGGTAAAACAAGTGGGTGCCAAATGACCACAATTCTTGGAGCGTCCTACAAGATCAATTGCCATCATAAAATGTAAAACAAAATTAACGTCCAATTAATGTGTTATTCACCGGTCCTCTTCTGACCATCATATTACTAGGTTTTCTTACACATTCCACTCCCACATCAACCAAGTATTGTGTGAATTTCAATCCAGTGTGGTGACTAGCTCATAATGGGGGCCTGAATTTCAATCCAGTGTGGTGACTAGCTCATAATGGGGGCCTGAATTGCCTCTCTTAGTATTTGCTTCTGTCCAAGTTTCATGACGTCCACAAATGTGCCTACATCTGCCTGCTAAGGTTTACTTCCTAGCCAGTCCTGGCTGATGTCATGCAATGGTCCTGGGATGGGCTTGGAGCCAGTGAGGAGTGGAAAAACATGTTCTCAGTTTTATCAAAACACTACATAACTACCCACTCACCAGAATGAGTTATTACCCATGGTACTTATTTCTTGTCTTTCCCTGCACAGGCTGTCCCTGTCATTACATATATAAATCAGTGTAACAATTCCAATTATCCAATACATTAAAAAATAATGGGTTTAAATTCACAGTAAAATTCGGGAGTGAACAAATTGTATCCAAAGTGTGTTGTTTACCACCCAAATTTCGCAATGCTAGGACACTGTCCTGTGCTGTCTTATGCGTTGTTGATGCTTTTAGGCGGATTGTCCCTGCTGAATCACTGATGAACTTTGGTCCATTTGCAGACCTGTTTTCTCTCACTCATGTGTTTGTATCTGTTTCCTTGTGCTGCCCCATGTGCACCACATTGTCATCTGGTCTGCCGCACACCACCCATCTGATCCGTCAAATGGTCCTGGAGACCCTGACTAACTGAAGCAGCCCCAACACCACCACTGACCGTCCTGTGTCTGTGTCTGCAGCCGCGCCAGATTAAGGAGATCAAGGACTTCCTGCTGACCTGCCGTCGGCCGGACGCCAAGTCTGTGCGCATCAAGAAGAACCCGGAGAACACCAAGTTCAAGGTGCGCTGCAGTCGGTTCCTCTACACGCTGGTCATCACTGACAAGGAGAAGGCCGAGAAGCTGAAGCAGTCCCTGCCGCCCGGTGAGTTGGCTGTCGGCCTGGCAGGGGTAGGGTGAACGGGAGAAGACGTGCTGGCTGTCAGAACGATGTGGGTAAACTGTTTGATTTTTTTATATAAAATTGATTTAGTCGGAATGTTTTTGAATGGATGGATTTCCGAGGTCAGGCTCCGCGCTAAGCATAGCTTGTTGCGCAGGCCCTGACCCCACCACCCGATCAAGCAATTCCTGTAGTCTGGCAGAATTTAGGAAGCGAAAGTTTTACGTGCCCGACATACCTGGACACGGTCCGCCCCACCCTCTGACGTCACCTGACCTTGAGTGCCACCGGCCACAGGCCATCCCAGTCGGGCAAATAGCGAGCGCCGAAGCGACTCGAACCCGGGCTGCCACTACCGGGTGAGGTCAGAAGCCCAGCGCTCTCCCAACTGAGCTACAGGGGCGGATGTGGGGATTACAGATGCGTTTTTTTTTTGCATGGGTGTAACGGCAGCGATCCTTTTTTGGCATCTACTGATACCGAACTGGTTCGTCTGATACTTGACCAATATTTGCATTTAACCAAACTCAAAATCGTCTACAAAAGTCTTCTGGCATCCATAAGAGTTGGAAATGCTGGCAGCTGGGTGCAAATTGACCCGAGGAGTTGGAGCGTCCTGAAACCTCAATACACAAAATGCTGGGAAAGGCCAAATTCTGAAACAAATGCTAAGGACTGTTTTCGGATTGTTTTTTCGGAATATGGATTGTTTTCGTTGATGTCTGCGTGACTGGATTAGGATAGCATTCAAGAGGTCGAATGGTGGGCAGTTGGCAGCACGCAGGCCGCGTGCGGTTGCCGATGCTTCTGCTGATAATATGAGTCGGGCAGATACATGCCGATACTGCTTTTTTTAGAAGCCACATCCCTTGTCAGGATGTCTTAAATGGCGCACTTTGGTATATTTTAGCATACACACTAGATCATACTCTGGATCCAGGATCAAGTCCTGTTTCCGTTTTGTAATGTGCTTGAAGCCACCTGGGCATTCCACGACATTTCGACAAGTCTAAATAGGCCCCATCTCTCACTCTTGGTTCAAAATTGGTCTATATGGTTATCTCGGGTCCTGAACTCAACTGCGGCAATATTAGCTCGATCTGACCTCAGGTTTTGTAGTTATAGCCTCGGGCATTTTGGCAAGGTTACGCTGCAGAGGTATGCTTGGAGGCCAACATAACGCATTTGACTTAACTAATTATCAAAAATAATTATATGGATGAATTCGCAATGAAACAGATTCTATTTTGTTTTTGCGTGACCTTGCTTGGCCTTGAATCCGTGACCTCGTGACCTTTTTTCGTTGACCTCTTATGACCCCGGGTGCACCTGATTTCAATTTATTACTTTGCAAAATACTGGTCAATATATTGCTTAACAACGCAAAGTGCGTTTTTCCTCAAATTTCCGTATTTTCCGTCGATCGATCAAAAGTGCCGTGTTTTCGAATTACCCCCCCCCCCCCCCCCCCCAAGGGGGAGGGGTAATGGGTGAATATCTTCGAACCTATGGGACCGATTTGGGTGGGGTCTTCGCCATTCGATCCGGCGTGGTAAACACATTGCAATTTTTTAGTTTTATCCACTTTGATTCAATCTAAGTGGACCAAATTGGACAAAAACCGCCAAAAGTTGTTGCCGACGTCATACTCCAAAACTATAGGAGCGATTTGGGTGGAGTCTTCACCATTCGATCCAGCGTGGTCTAAGACTGTGCGATTTGGAGTTTTATTCATTTTGGTCTGATCTAATTGGACCAAATTGGACCAAAACCGCCAAAAATAATTGCCGACAACGTCATACTCCAAAACTATGGGACCGATTGGGGCTCTTAGTGAATAGTGAAGACTCTTCACGATTCGATTCGGCGTGGTCTAAGACTGTGTGGGTTTGAGTTTTATTTATTTTAGTCTCATCTAAGTGGACCAAATTGGACCAAAACCATAACAAATAGTTGCAGACGACTTCATACTCCGAACCTATGGACCGATTTGGGCGGAGTCTTCACCATTCGATCCGACGTGGTCTAAAACGGTGCCTTATTGAGTTTTATCCACTTTGGCCAAATCTAAGTGAACTAAAATTCCATTTTAATACCAAAAACCGCCAGAAATCGTTGCGGACGTCATGCTCCGAACCTATGAGATCGATTTGAGTGGGCTCTTCAACATTCGATCCGTCGTAGTCCAAAACGGTGCAGTTTTGAGTTTTATCCACTTTGGTCTAATCTGAATGGACCAAATTGGAGCAAAACCGCCAAAAATAATTGCAGACGTCATGCTCCGAACCTATGGGACATATTTGAACAGGGTCTTCACCATTCGATTCAGCTTGGTCAGAACGTTGTTGTTTTGAGTTTTATCCACTTTGGTTCAATCGAAGTGTACCAAATTGGACCAAAACAGACAAAAATCATTGCCGACGTCATGCTCCGAACCTGTGGGACCGATGTGGGCGGGGTCTTCACCTTTCGATCCGTTTTGGACCACGCCGGATGGCTGCGTGATGTTACTAGTCACCCTGACAATGTGTATACCAAAAATCGGGTCTCTAGCTGCAATGGTAGCTGAGATATCCGCCAGTTACCCCTCCCCCTTGGGGGTAATTTGAAAACTCACGCATGTTGGCGGAAAATATGGAAATTAGAGCAAAAACGCACTTTTTTATTTTTTGCGTTAGGAAATATATTGACAAGTATTTTGCGATGTGAAAGGTTTAAATCAGAGGTGTACCCGGGGTCACGAGGTCAACGAAAACAAGGCCACGAGGTCACGGTTTCAAGGTCATTCAAGCTCACGCAAAAAAGCCCAGAAATTGATTCTATTTCATTACAAATTCAGCCATATAATTATTTTTTATATTTAGTTAAGTCAAATGCGTTATTTTGGCCTCCACACATACCTCTGCAGCGTGGCCTTGCCAAAATGCCCGAGGCTACAACTCGAAAACCTGAGGTCAGATAGAGCTAATATTGCCACAGCTGAATTCAGGACCCAAGATAGTCCTACAGACCAATTTTGAACAAAAACTGAGATGATTATTACAATTTGAGGAGAGAAAAAATGTCGAAATGTCGTGGAATGCCCCACCTGTGATGAGACATGCAGTCGATCACTACTTAAGCTTCGTCTGGATGACCCGTGGTCAGCGCTGGAGCTAAATCGGAATAACAAGTATGTGTAGATGCTATCGTCAAATAAAGGTGAAGCTTAAAATGGGAAAACCAGCATCTGTAGCATGAAAATTGTCATGCCCGTCTCGTATCCAAATTTGATGCCAATTGCGTGAGGGAATATTGCAGTGACACAGTTGAGTTGGTGAGACTTTCACCACTTAGTATTCAGAGGATCGGGGAATGCTGTACCTAATGTAGAAACATTGAAGATACCATGAGCTGTTTAGTGCTTCAGTTAAATCTGCATTAAAAATGGCCGAACTGCTGAAAGACGCTCCGACATGTGATTAGCAGAAATTGCGTAGGATAAGCGCTCCGTATTGTTTTCAGTGTCTGGTGCAGCTAACATCGCTTGCAACTAGAGTGTATTCATTACCGAAGTATGCGTGTTGTTTGTTGCGAATGTGTATTCTTCAGCATCCTCCCATCTGACCTCCGTTCTTCTCATCGAAACGCAACGGTCTCTGCTTTGGTGTAATTGATTGGTGTATTTGGTGTAATTGGTGTATCTGATTTGAGTGGTGACTTTGAGTGCCACTGTTTAATGCGTCGCCTAGGCGTCCAATTCTGTGGGCTTCATACTGACGATTGTTTCCTTTTGTTCCAGGTCTGTCCATGAAGGAGTTTGGCAAATAAACATGTAACTGCAAT
This sequence comes from Chirona hameri, assembly GCA_036785665.1. Classification (NCBI taxonomy): domain Eukaryota; kingdom Metazoa; phylum Arthropoda; class Thecostraca; order Balanomorpha; family Balanidae; genus Chirona; species Chirona hameri. The sequence continues at coordinate 54,741 of JAXIVJ010005846.1, forward strand.
ACACCTGTCTCCCGCGAACTTGGAATATGTGGATGGTGACGGGCGACGAGAGGTGGTGACGTTTTACCGAAGTACGCAGCGAGTGATGGAACAGAACAAAAAGCAACACTGTCCAGCATCATGTATTTGGTGCACTGTTGTCGCACTAAAATGCACCAGCGAACCACTATGGTCAGAACAACACGAGCATAGCAACTGCATAGCAACTCACCAATAGCACGTGCACATGACGCTTCCGCATAGAAGCACACTCGACTAGATGCCGTACGATCTGCCAGAATTGCACAACATTCCAAAGGCAAAATTATTCATTTCAAGCTGCATTGTTTGATAGCCAGTTCATATGAATGACAGTCTGAAACGGTATAACATATTTTACTTGTCTGGAAACGATACTTCATGAAGGTAAACTAAACGGCATTTGATTAAATGCCAACTTCGCTAACATAAACTGAGATTTTGGCGAGCTACTTGCACAAAATATGTAGTATTGTGCACGACTCTCTGGAGTGCATCGCACACGAAAATAGGACTTCCCTTTCCGCTCGCGACTGATCGTGCCCTCTGCAAACACGGATACAGTTGGCCTGTCCCCCGGGCCGTTCATCGGGGCACTGCTGCAATGATGCATTATATCCGCAGGTCAATACATCAACATTACAGGCACGATCCGCTTCACGAGTCACGGGCATCAGACGACACACTGGCTAGAAAGACCTCATTTGTTCAACATCGCAACTGAGACACTAGAATCGCGTCGCGACACTAGAACGAACGCGACAATCACTGAAATCACCACCACCTAGCGACGACAAATATAATGTTTCCTGCAACGTCCACCGGTGGCGCTACCATGCGGTCGAGCACAGCATATCGCCCGCAGCAGATCGCGCTGGGATTGCGGAGGCATCGGCCTGCGCGGGGCGACGAGTGTTTCCAGTTGCGCTCACCAGGGTGCAGCGCGGGCGGACTCCTCCGTGCGCCGCTGCCGCGTCACCTCGTCCCGACACGGAGGCCGGTCTCAGATGAGCATCCGCAGAAACTCTGACGGCAGAACGGTACAGCAGACCGGTCAGAGTCTAGCCGACAGCTGAACACGTTTGAGAGGGGGGGGGGGGGTGTATCCACACCGGTGGGGGTGGAGCAGACCAGTCGGTCTATAGTCGACAGGTGGACATGTTGGATGCGGCAGGGGGAGGTGGAGCAGACCAGTCGGTCTAGTAGACGACTGAACACGTTTATGGGGAGGGGCGTGCCGGGTTTCATTTTCAGTTCAGTTCAGTTTGTTGACACGAACCATTCCACGTGGTGGCTTAATGTCGGGTTCATGTAAAACAGATGAAGAACGGTACCGAACACAGCAAATGCGCAGACAGATGCATTAAAGGGAAATAATGACCTTTTTCCACTAAAATGGAGTTAGCACTTGAAATCGCCAGACGAGATCAAAATATATTGTAAATTCATCACATTTTGCATGAAAACTTTCCTACCGAAAGATATTTCAAGTTAAAGTTGATGAGCGTTCCACACTTTAAACGACCGGTACTTGCACTATTTCTGACCTTTTGTCAAGTACTTTTGGTCCTCATCAAACTGCGGGCTTTTCCCGTATTGTTTTTTACGCAATGAAGTGGAAAATATATTGTGCGTTCTGCTTGTTGTGATTATATGCCCGGCGATCTTCTAAAACTAACAGCGATTGAAAAAAGTGGCAATAAAATCGGAAGCTCATCGATGCACATCAACGCGGCATAGTTAGTGGTTGCGACCCTCAATTTTTTTAAATCGATTCATTTGTTTTCAACATTGGGAGTAGTGTATAGTTTGTCTGTGGCTGTATATAACACTATGCTTTATTTTATCATGAAAAATAATAATTTTTCCCAAAAAAACTAACGAACAATAACACAAAACTGGCAATTAAATCAGAAGCTCATCGATGCACATCGACGGCGACCTATTTAGCGTCGGCGATTTGTTTACAAAATCATTGTCATGCTTCTCGGCGCACTTAACCATCTCGGCGCACTTGGCGAGTTGTTCCTGATTAGTATACCCAAGTCCCGTAGCAGGCTTTGTTAATGACGTCACTGGTGCCATTCTTGTGTAGCATTGCAAAATATATCTGATTTCGAGTTGAAAGCTAATTAAAGACTTATTCAAATTATTGTTTTTAAGTTTGAATTTTCTTGTTTATCATTATTAAAGGTATTTTATCACTGTATTTCATAGTAGTTGACACTTCAGAAACTTGTGACGTAATAATATTGTATCCAATATGCATTTCCCTCACCTTTTGCTATTGTGGCGCAGTGCCGAGTGCTTTGCGAATACTAGCTTGCCTGGGGTTCAATTCATTCCGCTCTTATTTTATTCGAGTTGGTATAGTTTGCATGTTGTTGTTATTCATGACTTATACTGATAGTCAGTCATGCATCACGGATGCTTCACGGATTGCTTCACGGATCAGAGCGCTGCTCGAACGCACGCTAGTAGCGCTTTCGTTCTCCATGGCAACCAGGCGTGAACCAATGAAAAGCCAGAACGTATTCCCTTTCTGGCTTTTGATTAGCTGACGCCTGGTTGCCATGGAGAACGAAAGCGCTACTAGCGGGTGTCCGAGCAGCGCTCAGTTTGATCGGAAATGTCACAGAGCCTCCAAAAATGCCGCACTCGATGTTAACAATGGTAGGGAAGGACGAATTTGTCAATGACCTTCATGAAGTACACAAGGTACTTGTTTTGTATTTTTTCCAAACTTACAACTTTGAATTTGGGAATAATTTTATTTAATTCTTAAATTTAAATAAAATAATTTTAAAAACATAACGGTAGCCTAAGAAATTGTTGCTAACAAAATCAAAAGGTCATTATTTCCCTTTAAAGGAAATAGTTCACCTTCGGGAATTTTTTTCTTCAGAACACGATTTTATTATATTTGTTAATACAGTTTCTTTTTTTCGTTTCAAAAATGGTCCTACATCGCGCCAATTCAGGACAGAAGGTCGTACATTATTAATGTTATGGTGTGCGTTATTGGTCTGCGCATGCTCCATGCAGTGCTGGCACTCTCGGACGGTACGGTATATCATATATGCGCCGCATTTTTTCGCCAAAAAGTCAAATGTCTTCGGCTGGAGTCTATTCAGCCAAGAAAAGTTGCAGATAAGGATTTCTCAACACGGGCTACAAAACTGCTATTTCAGTTCAAAATCCCATGTTGAAGGTGAACTATTTCCTTTAAAAAGACAAGACAGCCCCCCAAACACAAACAAAATCGTGAATTCGTCTAAAGAAGAAACCGGCCAATCAATTAAGTAGAGACGTGATATCACGGCACAGCTTGCGTGCAAGCTCAGCACGAGATCTGGAGATGGCTGGCGACAGGCAGTTCCAGGACGCGGCAGCGCGGTAAGAAAAGGTGCTGCGTGTCAGTGAGAGACGGAAAGAAGGCAGCTCCAGGACGCGGCAGCGCGGTAAGAAAAGGTGCTGCGTGTCGGTGAGAGACGGAAAGAAGGCAGCTCCAGGACGCGGCAGCGCGGTAAGAAAAGGTGCTGCGTGTCTGTGAGAGACGGAAAGAAGGCAGCTCCAGGACACGGCAGCGCGGTAAGAAAAGGTGCTGCGTGTCGGTGAGAGACGGAAAGAAGGCAGCGCGGTAAGAAAAGGTGCTGCGTGTCGGTGAGAGACGGAAAGAAGGCAGCTCCAGGACGCGGCAGCGCGGTAAGAAAAGGTGCTGCGTGTCGGTGAGAGACGGAAAGAAGGCAGCTCCAGGACGCGGCAGCGCGGTAAGAAAAGGTGCTGCGTGTCGGTGAGAGACGGAAAGAAGGCAGCTCCAGGACGCGGCAGCGCGGTAAAAAAAGGTGCTGCGTGTCGGCGAGAGACGGAAAGAAGGCAGTTCCAGGACGCGGCAGCGCGGTAAGAAAAGGTGCTGCGTGTCGGTGAGAGACGGAAAGAAGGCAGCTCCAGGACGCGGCAGCGCGGTAAGAAAAGGTGCTGCGTGTCGGTGAGAGACGGAAAGAAGGCAGCTCCAGGACGCGGCAGCGCGGTAAGAATAGGTTCTGCGTGTCGCTGAGAGACGGAAAGAAGGCAGCTCCAGGACGCGGCAGCGCGGTAAGAAAAGGTGCTGCGTGTCGGTGAGAGACGGAAAGAAGGCAGCTCCAGGACGCGGCAGCGCGGTAAGAAAAGGTGCTGCGTGTCGGTCAGAGACGGAAAGACGGCAGCTCCAGGACGCGGCAGCGCGGTAAGAAAAGGTGCTGCGTGTCGGTGAGAGACGGAAAGAAGGCAGCTCCAGGACGCGGCAGCGCGGTAAGAAAAGGTGCTGCGTGTCGGTGAGAGACGGAAAGAAGGCAGCTCCAGGACGCGGCAGCGCAGTAAGAATAGGTTCTGCGTGTCGCTGAGAGACTGAAAGAAGGCAGCTCCAGGACGCGGCAGCGCGGTAAGAAAAGGTGCTGCGTGTCGGTGAGAGACGGAAAGAAGGCAGCTCCAGGACGCGGCAGCGCGGTAAGAAAAGGTGCTGCGTGTTAGTGAGAGACGGAAAGAAGGCAGCTCCAGGACGCGGCAGCGCGGTAAGAAAAGGTGCTGCGTGTCGGTGAGAGACGGAAAGAAGGCAGCTCCAGGACGCGGCAGCGCGGTAAGAAAAGGTGCTGCGTGTCGGTGAGAGACGGAAAGAAGGCAGCTCCAGGACGCGGCAGCGCGGTAAGAAAAGGTGCTGCGTGTTAAAGAGAGACGGAAAGAAGGCAGCTCCAGGACGCGGCAGCGCGGTAAGAAAAGGTGCTGCGTGTCGGTGAGAGACGGAAAGAAGGCAGCTCCAGGACGCGGCAGCGCGGTAAGAAAAGGTGCTGCGTGTCGGTGAGAGACGGAAAGAAGGCAGCTCCAGGACGCGGCAGCGCGGTAAGAAAAGGTGCTGCGTGTCGGTGAGAGACGGAAAGAAGGCAGCTCCAGGACGCGGCAGCGCGGTAAGAAAAGGTGCTGCGTGTCGGTCAGAGACGGAAAGAAGGCAGCTCCAGGACGCGGCAGCGCCGTAAGAAAAGGTGCTGCGTGTCGCTGAGAGACGGAAAGAAGGCAGCTCCAGGACGCGGCAGCGCGGTAAGAAAAGGTGCTGCGTGTCGGTGAGAGACGGAAAGAAGGCAGCTCCAGGACGCGGCAGCGCGGTAAGAAAAGGTGCTGCGTGTCGGTGAGAGACGGAAAGAAGGCAGCTCCAGGACGCGGCAGCGCGGTAAGAAAAGGTGCTGCGTGTCGGTCAGAGACGGAAAGAAGGCAGTTCCAGGACGCGGCAGCGCGGTAAGAAAAGGTGCTGCGTGTCGGTCAGAGACGGAAAGAAGGCAGCTCCAGGACGCGGCAGCGCGGTAAGAAAAGGTGCTGCGTGTCGGTGAGAGACGGAAAGAAGACAGCTCCAGGACGCGGCAGCGCGGTAAGAAAAGGTGCTGCGTGTCGGTGAGAGACGGAAAGAAGGCAGCTCCAGGACGCGGCAGCGCGGTAAGAAAAGGTGCTGCGTGTCGGTGAGAGACGGAAAGAAGGCAGCTCCAGGACGCGGCAGCGCGGTAAGAAAAGGTGCTGCGTGTCGGTCAGAGACGGAAAGACGGCAGCTCCAGGACGCGGCAGCGCGGTAAGAAAAGGTGCTGCGTGTCGGTGAGAGACGGAAAGAAGGCAGTTCCAGGACGCGGCAGCGCGGTAAGAAAAGGTGCTGCGTGTCGGTGAGAGACGGAAAGAAGGCAGCTCCAGGACGCGGCAGCGCGGTAAGAAAAGGTTCTGCGTGTCGCTGAGAGACGGAAAGAAGGCAGCTCCAGTGCGCGGCAGCGCGGTAAGAAAAGGTGCTGCGTGTCGCTGAGAGACGGAAAGAAGGCAGCTCCAGGACGCGGCAGCGCGGTAAGAAAAGGTGCTGCGTGTCGCTGAGAGACGGAAAGAAGGCAGCTCCAGTGCGCGGCAGCGCGGTAAGAAAAGGTGCTGCGTGTCGGTGAGAGACGGAAAGAAGGCAGCTCCAGGACGCGGCAGCGCGGTAAGAAAAGGTGCTGCGTGTCGGTGAGAGACGGAAAGAAGGCAGCTCCAGGACGCGGCAGCGCGGTAAGAAAAGGTGCTGCGTGTCGGTGAGAGACGGAAAGAAGGCAGCTCCAGGACGCGGCAGCGCGGTAAGAAAAGGTGCTGCGTGTCGGTGAGAGACGGAAAGAAGGCAGCTCCAGGACGCGGCAGCGCGGTAAGAAAAGGTGCTGCGTGTCGGTGAGAGACGGAAAGAAGGCAGCTCCAGGACGCGGCAGCGCGGTAAGAAAAGGTGCTGCGTGTCGCTGAGAGACGGAAAGAAGGCAGTTCCAGGACGCGGCAGCGCGGTAAGAAAAGGTGCTGCGTGTCGCTGAGAGACGGAAAGAAGGCAGCTCCAGGACGCGGCAGCGCGGTAAGAAAAGGTGCTGCGTGTCGGTGAGAGACGGAAAGAAGGCAGCTCCAGGACGCGGCAGCGCGGTAAGAAAAGGTGCTGCGTGTCGGTGAGAGACGGAAAGAAGGCAGCTCCAGGACGCGGCAGCGCGGTAAGAAAAGGTGCTGCATGTCGCTGAGAGACGGAAAGAAGGCAGCTCCAGGACGCGGCAGCGCGGTAAGAAAAGGTGCTGCGTGTCGGTCAGAGACGGAAAGAAGGCAGCTCCAGGACGCGGCAGCGCGGTAAGAAAAGGTGCTGCGTGTCGGTGAGAGACGGAAAGAAGGCAGCTCCAGGACGCGGCAGCGCGGTAAGAAAAGGTGCTGCGTGTCGGTGAGGACGGAAAGAAGGCAGCTCCAGGACGCGGCAGCGCGGTAAGAAAAGGTGCTGCGTGTCGCTGAGAGACGGAAAGAAGGCAGCTCCAGTGCGCGGCAGCGCGGTAAGAATAGGTGCTGCGTGTCGGCGAGAGACGGAAAGAAGGCAGTTCCAGGACGCGGCAGCGCGGTAAGAAAAGGTGCAGCGTGTCGGTGAGAGACGGAAAGAAGGCAGCTCCAGGACGCGGCAGCGCGGTAAGAAAAGGTGCTGCGTGTCGGTGAGAGACGGAAAGAAGGCAGCTCCAGGACGCGGCAGCGCGGTAAGAAAAGGTGCTGCGTGTCGGTGAGAGACGGAAAGAAGGCAGCTCCAGGACGCGGCAGCGCGGTAAGAAAAGGTGCTGCGTGTCGGTGAGAGACGGAAAGAAGGCAGCTCCAGGACGCGGCAGCGCGGTAAGAAAAGGTGCTGCGTGTCGGTGAGAGACGGAAAGAAGGCAGCTCCAGGACGCGGCAGCGCGGTAAGAAAAGGTGCTGCGTGTCGGTGAGAGACGGAAAGAAGGCAGCTCCAGGACGCGGCAGCGCGGTAAGAAAAGGTGCTGCGTGTCGGTGAGAGACGGAAAGAAGGCAGCTCCAGTGCGCGGCAGCGCGGTAAGAAAAGGTGCTGCGTGTCGGTGAGAGACGGAAAGAAGGCAGCTCCAGGACGCGGCAGCGCGGTAAGAAAAGGTGCTGCGTGTCGGTGAGAGACGGAAAGAAGGCAGCTCCAGGACGCGGCAGCGCGGTAAGAAAAGGTGCTGCGTGTCGGTGAGAGACGGAAAGAAGGCAGCTCCAGGACGCGGCAGCGCGGTAAGAAAAGGTGCTGCGTGTCGGTGAGAGACGGAAGGAAGGCAGCTCCAGGACGCGGCAGCGCGGTAAGAAAAGGTGCTGCGTGTCGGTGAGAGACGGAAAGAAGGCAGCTCCAGTGCGCCAGCCGTTGTAGCCCGTGTAAGACGCTGGGACACAGCAGTACGGGGGATGAACAGGGACCGAGTCGCCGCCGGTTGTATCCACACCATTGGAGGGGAGGGGCGTGGCGATTTTTAACCATGGAGTTCTGTGCTGAGTGAAAAGCGTGGTGGCTGCAACGGGAGTAACAGCTGTGAAAAAGCAAATACAATCTAGGAAATCTGGTGCTTCGTATAGACCCACCCCCTTCCCCCAAAAAATAGTGCCCTGCGTTCGGGAAGTTTCGTAAACATTAGTTTTTACTGGCAGCCTAAATAGGAAGTACGAATTCGTAAATATTGGCAGCAATTTGATGGGTGAATGGTCGGGTACAAAATATATGGCCACGATTGTACCCACCCGACGCACGTTGACGGGACTGCCCGACGCCGGACGCACGTTAGGGGTTAGCAGGGACTGCCCGACGCACGTTAGGGGAGACTGCCCGACGCACGTTAGCGGAGACTGCCCGACGTACGTTAGGGGAGACTGCCCGAAGCACGTTAGCGGGGACTGCCCGACGCACGTTAGCGGGGACTGCCCGACGCACGTTAGCGGGGACTGTCCGACGCACGTTAGCGGGGACTGCCCGACGCACGTTAGCGGCGACTGCCCGGCGCACGTTAGCGGAGACTGTCGGACGCACGTTAGCGGAGACTGCCTGACGCACGTTAGCAGGGACTGCCTGACGCACGTTAGCGGAGACTGTCCAACGCACGTTAGGGGAGACTGCCCGACGCACGTTAGCAGGGACTGTCCGACGCACGTTAGGGGAGACTGTCCGACGCACGTTAGCAGGAACTGCCCGGTGCACGTTAGCTGCTGGTGCTGTCTACGCCACGGCATTTAAATATGGAGTACAGACGAATTGTGTCTATATGTTTGCATGTATGTATACAGTGAAAACTCGTTAGAATGCCTTCGAGCAGCACCAGATAACTTACCATTGCAACATGATTATACATTGGCTTACATCAAGTATAAACCATATCTGAGAACTAAATATAAAACTGGTTTTTTATAAGTTTCGTTCGAAACTTTTCAATGAATTGATTTTCGAAAAATTAAGGACACGCTGAGCAGAGCTTGTGCAGGTTCTGACTCCAACCATCCGATCGCGCATTTCCTTGTAGCCGGCAGAATTTAAAAGCAATAGTTTTCGTGGCGGCCATACCTGGACCCGGTCCGCCCCGCTCGCTGACGTCACCTGACCTTGAGTGCGACCGCTGCCACAGGCCATTCCCAGTTGGGAGCAAATAGCGAGCGCCGAAGCGACTCGAACCCGGGCTGCCACTACCGGGTGAGGTCAGCAGCCCGGCGCTCTCCCTACTGAGCTTACAGAGGCGGAATGGAAGGATCAATAACACAGAGCTATCGATTTTTATGTAAACAATGGTGAGCATCAGCGAATCGAGCTTTCGTTCTTACATCTGAAGATTGATAGAGAAGACAGGATGTTTGAAACAACATTTCTCAATCACATGATCATTTCGTCACTCGTTAGACGAAACTGCAGATTGCTTCCACCAGTTACGCTGCACAGATACCCGCTTGAGTCACCAGCGCCTCTGGCGGCGGGCGTCCGAACTACACCACACTTTCACACGAGTCGGCCGCCTTGGCGTTCACCTTATTCAGAATGGTGGTCAGCGTGCCCCCGGGACCGCACTCGTACGTGCTGGGGAAGGGCACCTCGGGGTCTCGCTCATAAAGCACATGCATCGTCTGCTCCCACTTGACCGGGCGGGTCAGCTGCTGCACCAGCTGCTTCCGCACGTGTTCGGCCGAGCGGTACCGCCGCGCGTCCACGTTGCTGTAGACGGGAACACGCGGCGCGTTTATCCGCGTGTCGGCGAGCGCCGCGCGCAGCGCCTCTGCGGCCGGCGCCATCAGCGAGGTGTGGAACGCCCCGGAGACGCGCAGTCTCGTGCAGCGCCGCAGTCCGAACTCGGTCGCGCGCTCCGCGATAAACTCCAGCGCCTCCACGCTGCCGGCCAGCACCTTACACTGCGGGAACAGGAACGAGGCGACGCGGCACTCTGGCGACTCGACGCCTCGCTCCTCACACCAGCGGCGGGCCAGCGAGCAGGCGAACCCGACTCGCGCGTCCGGTCGGCACATGACGGTCATCATGCCGGAGGGGGCCATCTCGGAGGCCAGCTGCATTGCCTGACCGCGCACGCGCGCCAGCCGTACGGCCGCGTCGAACGTCAGAGCGCCGGAGAAGGTCAGGGCGGCCAGCTCGCCGACGCTGAAGCCGGCCGCCGCCATGCACGACTCCACAGCGCGAGGCCGCTTGTCCCTGAGCCGCTCCACGGCGGCCAGCGAGGTGACCAGCAGCGCCGGCTGCGCGTGCTCGGTCCGGTCCAGCCTCTCGGCCGGGCCCCGCTGACAGAGGTCCAGCAGGTCGTAGCCGAGGATGTCGCTCGCCTCGGCGTACATGTCGGCGACGTTCGGGAAGGGGAGCAGCTTGTCGGCCATGCCGAGTCGCTGGGCGCCCTGGCCGGGGAACAGGAGGATCGAGGTGGCGCGCGGGTCGACCGCAGGCCGCATGGAGCGGCGGGCCTGGCTCTGGCGGCCCCGGGAGCCCTCCGGGTACAGAGAGCCGCTCCACTGCCCGTCTGCGGCCGGGAACGTCGGCTCCAGCAGCGACGGCAGCGCCTCTGGCGGCGGCTCACCGCGTCCGCTAGAGGCGCCACCGTCGCTCGCCAGCTGCCGGACGTGCAGCAGACAGCGACGAGGACGAACCAGGCGACAGAGCGACATGACGGAGATCGAGGAGGCGGCCCAAGGACTGGCGACTCGTGGTCTGAGCTGACCCAGGCTTCAACTGGGACTTGGTGATGAACTGATGGGAGCTGAGGACGATCAGACGAGTCTGGAAAAACAGACATTGGGGGGTTGTGTACATTTCAAAACTCAGCATTAGGGAATAATCAAAGAAGTGCACTTCAGTTGCATTCATAACAATAAATGTAATGTGTCATCAATTTAACATCTAAACATGGGATGTGTTTCGCCCCCCCCTAGGGCGAAAAATGTATATCAACATAATATCCACAACAGAATCCGCATCATAATACGCATCTTCATAAGCATGTGGAATAACTTTGATGCATACATTTGTTAATGAATGAATGTAGATTACATGTGCTGTCTTGCAAAACATTTCAGAACCTGAAGCTTGCTGTAGTTCAATTCACACATGTAAACTATGCTGCTATACAGCAGCATAGTTTCCACAATGACAGCTGGACAAGAACAAATATTATTCCTTAGAAGTGGTTTAACCCTCGCCCTACGGGGGGGGGGGGGGGGCTGACAGACCCCCCTGAGGTTTTTCTTGAATAACTTTTTACATATGGGGTGCATCTTGCTGATTTTTTTGGTAGCTGAGTTTACAACAATTATACGTAGGCTGTAAAAAATATTTGAAATTGTTAAGTTTTTTGGGAGATAATCATGTTTTGATGACGTCATGTTGGGAATTTTTTAAAGAAATATTTGAAAAATCGTAGAAAACAGAGTTTTAAAGCAAATTGCAAACGCAATTTACCAAAGATACAAAATGGCATTCTCTTTAAAATAGCAATCTCGTATTGTCTAAATTTTTGGTTTTTGACCCCTAAAATAAAATAAAACAGTTTTTTTTGGGAAAAATCCCTCCCAAATAAATTTTTTCAAAGATATTAGAAAAACCGGAATATATGTGAGAGAACTGAGTATGGTAAATACCCATACTAAATTTCAAAGCAATATCTTCATTTTTGACTGAGTGATGGCAGCCTAAGGGTAAGAACTGCTTACATCATTTTTTAAAATAACCTTTTTTGACATTTTTGGACAAGATGCGAACAAATAATTACTTTTTTTTTATTTATGAGCCAAAACTGGTCTAGGAACATGCCTTTTTCTTTACATTTATCAATTTCTAATTTTGAGGCTTTCTGAAGAGCAAAATCGCTGTTCTGGACATGGTAAGTCTGAGGTCATTCACTTGACCTGGAAGGTCACCCGTTGACCTTAAACCTAAAAATTGCATACTGTTAGATTCCTCTCATGACAGGCAACATGTTGGTTCTTACCGCATTGCTCTAAATTGCTTGGTTTGTAAGTTAACAGGGCCCCTAACTGGGTTTGGCCCCTAACGGGGGCTGTCAGGCCCCCCCCCCTAGGGCGAAGGTGAAAAAATCCCCTGTAGGGCGAGGGTTAAGCAACAATAGAAGTCCTATTGTAAAAGATCTATCCAGCTGACTGGTGTGAGGATCTTAAGTACCAGTAAATAAGATTTTATGCATCCACATTTATTATCTTAAGGCCAGACAGCAGGCTTATCCAAATGTTTGACCAAACAGTTGTCATTGGGATCAGCAGCATGCTGGAATTGAATGCAGATACACCATTCCAACTCCTCATACCAATCCCATTCACTGTGAAACAACTGGGATTCAGTGAATGGAACTGTATGTAACAACTTTGCTCTCCTGAATTTTACTTCCCTGTGGGAAGAAAATCCATACAAGAGTTCCATTGCCAGCGTGACTACTTGTTAACTGTTAAAACATGGCTTTATTATTTTTCTTTGTTATAACTGCACAAGTGTGTACTGCAACACTGCTGAAAGAACAAAAATAATATAAATATTCACTGGGAAGTCATCAGAATCATCACTTAAAATGTTATATTAAGCTGATAATATTACAGATACATAGAACCATGCTATAAAACAAACGCTGTATGGATTTCTGTGCAACAGTACAGAAAACAGAACTCAACCTAGTCACTATAGCACTCACACATGCCTTGTGCTAAAGTGCTACTATTTTTTTGCATTCTGTACCTGTATCCATGGAAACCATACAGCATTCATAAAATAAAGCCAGGGGTGTCACCACTGAGGGCTCAGGATCGCTCAGCCCCTCAGATAAGCAGGATTTTAACATTATACCTATAGGAGTGGCAGCAACACACTTGGCTCCTCCCTTGGCCCAATCTTACCAAATGGCATGAATGCGTAAGTATGACATGCTATGAATAGAGTGCTCAGAATGCTGCACATAGAGAACCACAGCGTTTGTCCATGCCCGTTGTCGAAATAGCTCAGTCGGGAGAATGCTAGACTGAGGATCTGGATGTCCCGGGTTCCAGAAGTTTTACAGACCGGCACACCAATATTCTTTACCCTACTACGGCATTGGTAAGATTGGGTGCGATCCCAGCACTTGGTAAGATTGGGTCCTGGAGCACCTGAATGGTCCCCACTCAAAATTGTGTGGCAATGGCCATGAATAGAACTACACACTTACATAATTGTCAATACAGCATGTATTTAAATTTGTATATTATGAGAACTTGAGAAACTTTGCAGCTTTCCCATTTACTCATGTCAATGATGATGTGCCCGAGTGGCAGATAGTTAACACTCCAACTCACCATGCAAGAACGCCAAAACAAGGCAGGTAATTCCGCCAGATAACCTTCATTGCACCTTAATACCTTATATTTGTATGGCAATAAAGCTAGCCAGATCACAATATTGAAAAATTCTACAAAATTACTTCGGCAACACAATCAATCTAAATCAACTCCCACACCCTATCTATTGCATGCAAGTATCTAGGGCCTTGGCATTATTAGTAAAGTAATCTTGCTTGGCATAAGGTTTGGTTGATTTTGGGGCAAATTATGCGCTGTAAAAGAAGCAACTGCGTCAGGTTTGTCACTAAAACAAGTATTTTAGTTATCTAAATCTCGAAACTACAGATGTCAGAGGATGAAAATGCACCGAAAGAAAGGCTGTTTAGCAACAGAAAATCTAAGCATTTAACCTCATAATAAACCAATCGAATTAATGTCATTTCATATCAAGTAAGCACTATTACAGACATGGAACGATTTTCCTGCAGTGCATAGGGATGATGAGGGGACATACATACTTCTGCAGTGCATGATAGATAGTAGTCACGGTAAATATAATACTATAGTAGTTTAGGGCTACACTCGACACTCTAACCCCACACTTCCTTATGTATAACTTTTTTGGGGCGGCATACGTTGACTAGTCTCACTCAAGGTATAGTTCTTGGCGAAAAATTAACATGAAGACAGAAGCAGCGAAATCTATATATCAGAGGTTCCAATTTTGCCGCTATAGGCGCTAGTGTGCTGGGCATGTATGCAATGTTGACGGATTTTGTTAAAGGAAATAGTTCACCTTCAACATGGGTTTTGAATTGAAATAGCAGTTTTGTAGCCCGTGTTGAGAAATCCTTATCTGGAACTTTTCTTGGCTGAAAAGACTCCAGCCGAAGATCTTTGACTTTTTGACGAAGGAATACGGCGCATATATGATGTACCGTACCGTCTGAAAGTGTCAGCACTGCCATGGAGCATGCGCAGACCAATAACGCACACCATAAAATCAATAATTTACAACCTTCTGTCCTGAATTAGCGCGATATAGGACCATTTTTCAAAAGAAAAAAAGAAACTGTATTACAAAATATAATAAAATCGTGTTCTGAAAAATTTCCGAAGCTGAACTATTTCCTTTTAGTTTGACCCGCATTTCAGGAAAAGTCAGAACAGATAGTCTAGTGTTGTGACCAGGGCTGCGGAGTCGAAGTCGGAGTCGGTCGGAGTCTGCAGTTTTGGCTGGGGTCGGAGTCGTAGTCGGAATCGCTAAATCTTACCGACTCCGGCCCGGAGTCGGAGTCGGCTTTTTGACAATTGGCGATTACTTTGGTCGGTAGAATAGTCATCGGCCTAGGGATATTCACTTTACAGTTTACACCCCTTTTCGAAAGAAAATGAGTGGAAAATGAAACCTGCAGTTTACTCATCTAGCGATAGATTTCCGCCTGATGAAGATCGGGCAATAATGTTAACGTCATCTGATGATGATTGGGGTTTTGGACGCACCGACAGTTATGGTCACATGACACTCATTTTAACGTCATCGTGCTCGTTTCGTCCAGGATATTCGAATCATACCATGGTGACCAGGTTACCTACGCAAATTCAAAATTTTACCTCAGGTCAAGATAATTTAAGGTCGTGTGGTGAACCAGGCTTGTCGTTCTGCGCAATGTCGGATGCGTCTCGACGTGACATATACAGTGGTGCCGGTCTCACGTTCTTATCTTCATTTTATGCTATCAATAGTTATTGGCAAAGAAGTGCTGGTCACCTCAGATGACCTCACTCGATCTTGTAGGGGTCACTGAGCAATAATTGTATACTTGGGTCATCAAAAATCAGCTATAATAGCATAATCTTAAAATAATTATTATGATCTAATGCGTACCCTCTGATACGAAAACATTTGTATATTTTCTCGTTGACTTATAATGGGAAGGTCGCGAAACTGACCTGACCTTAAGTCACCGATATACACAATTCGAGATTATAGCAGGGTCGTAGGTATCTATGGTTTGATTACGTCCTGTGAGTTTCAAGTGCTCAGTCAAACACTGTGGCCAGTGGCTGTGGCACGAGCACAAAGGATCTAGCTCGCATGTGCATTTAACTATGTTTAAAACAATCTTGACTTTGTAAACGTCGTTTAGGTTTACTTAAAAATAAGAAAAGATGCCAATTTTCGGTCGATTTCAGTCGTTTAGGGGCATGGCACGATGCCCCCTACATCCGCCCTTGAGCACCCCAATGATTTTTGGAAATCCACACCCCTGAGTCCTGACTGCTAGACTTGGTTGCCGGAGACGAGGCGGCGGAGTGCGGCGCACTGACTGGCCAGCTGTAAGACATGACATTGCAGATATTGCTTTCTAGCATGCGGTTGGAGAACGGATATAGGCCGGAGTCGGAGTTGGAGTCGATTTTTTTTCAGGCCGGAGTCGGAGTCGGAGTCGGATTTGCTAAAATTATGTCGACTTCGCAGCCCTGGTTGTGACAAAGATGAAAGACATGACTACCTTGTAGAGTTGTTGGAAAGCACGCTTTTTATGAACATTACCTTACCGGTGTGCTTTGCTGTATCCCTTAAAGGAAATAGTTCACCTTCAACATGGGGTTTTAACTGAAATAGCAGTTTTGTAGCCCGTGTTGAGAAATCCTTATCTGGAACTTCTCTTGGCTGAAAAGACTCTCCAGCCGAAGATATTTGACTTTTTGGCGAAGGAATGCGGCGCATATTTGATATACCGTACCGTCTGAAAGTGCCAGCACTGCATGGAGCATGCGCAGACCAATAACGCACACCATAAAATTAATAATTTACAACCTTCTGTCCTGAATTGGCGCGATGTAGGATCATTTTTGAAAAAAAAGAAACTGTATTGAAAATATAATAAAATCGTGTTCTGATTTTTTTTCTCCGAAGGTGAACTATTTCCTTTAAGGAGACAAGACGATCACATGATGCATGTTTAGGCAGTGGCGTAGCCAGGGGGAGGGGGGAGGGGTCATGCAACCCCCCTCCCTGGAGTCCAGGCGGGCCCCTCTGGGCCGGGGACCTAGCGAGGACCCCCTGGAGCCGAAGGCCCCAGTGTTTTGGATAGTGTCAGGCGCCCGCAAAACGCCTTACGTCGCATAAAAGAACACCCACGAATCTAACAAATCGTAGGACGAATAAATAACAGCACTTTAGAGGCCCCTGCTGATTTCTAGAGAGTCCTCCGCTGGCCTTTAGAGAGCCCTGCAGATCTGTAGAGGGCCCTCTGCCTGCCTTTATAGGGCCCTCTGTCGGCGTTTAGAGGGC